>CM061048.1:63214052-63423510 GCA_030762985.1 Adelphocoris suturalis | reverse complement strand
CTATTGATATTCTCATTAGATCGTACGCCCGCTGGGACGTTCCTAGTCGTGTCGCCCGGGTTTCGTAGCACTAGGCTCGTCACCGACCGCTGTGGGCACGCCGGTAAATTACTCATCTCATACGCTCTAATTTACCGTCCAAGGAAGTCTTTTTCAAGACTACAAGGTAGGACCCTGACATACGAGCAAAGGAAAGAAGCTCTGTCAAGCGAGTCCACCTTCTAAACCCTCTATTTCTATACATAGAGGCATCGAAAAACGAGCTAATAAACTCGGAGATTTCGATGGAACGTCGGCCGTCCTATTTCCTCATGCAAGGGGAGGTAGACCACAGCGCGGCCGAGCCTCTTAGCCCATGCAGCGCTACCTACCCGCTGCCCGGCCAGTCCGCCGTTCCTAGCGACGGCTCAAGGCTCGATCCTCGCGACGAGATCGCCTTCTCACCTAACGTATTCACAAAGGAAACGTTAGATCAAGCCTCACCTATACAAAAGTTCGAGGATACCTTTCAGACCCGCTCTGAAGTCAATCATTATGATTCGACAAAGATTTCCGAATATCCACGATATTCGACACAAGGCTACCCGGCCGATCCGAGTGTCAAATACACTCCAAATGTACAAAAAACAAAGGATACTTTTCAGTACCTCAACCAAGCTCAACATATTCCTCTTACAGATATAAATCTTAGGCCGGAATATTACAAAACGGCTCAGTACCAAACTGATCGAACCCAGCACCCACTATGCGAGCCCAGTGCTCCACGCGGCTGCGACACGAACTATCTCTCAGTTCATCCCGCCAAGCAAGCTGACCTTGACGGTTTTGCTCACATTCCTTACAGGAATAACCCAGGGACTAACCCGCATAATCAGAATATAAATGTCCCACTTGGTCTACCTACACCAAGTAAAACATATTTAAATCCACTACAAACACCATTATGAGAAATGCATAATCTGGTGCAAATCCACTACAGTAGTACTCTGAGTAATTCGCCAAACGTTAAAAATTCAAGATAAATTCCACCACCGGCCAATGTGAGGATGGGTATGCGGTAAAAACTTTCCCATTCGAGACTATAGGAAAATTCTTTCCCACCCGAAATGGCACTACGGAAAAACTTTCCCTAGCGAGAATCGGCCACAAGGACACTGGAAAATATCGCTTTCAACAATTTTCGAAGCCATTTCCGAGAATCTATAGCCGCTGAGACTGTAATCGATTTCGCCTTATTTTAATGAGACTGGCAAAATTCGGAATGTTTGAGGTTGATTTTTCCAGGTTTTTCCGAGATTTTTTGGGATGTTTCGGTATCGAAATTCTCATGTTAACGTGTAGATTATAAATCCGCTGAGACTGTCATCGATTTCGCTTTATTTTAATGAGACTGGCGTATTTTAAAAATACTGAATGTTCCAGGGCGATTTTCCAGGGTTCTCCCGATATTTCCCAGGATGTTTTGGTGTCAAAATTCACAGCTCGTCGTACAGGATCTGTAGTGGATTTAGATAGGTTTTACTTGGCGTAGGTAGGCCAAGTCGGACATTTATATCCCGGTTATGCGGGTTCAGCGGACTCGCCCGTGTGACCGGTAGGGCGCACTACGTGGGCTACTCGGCCCGGCTTCACCGTCGTCCACCTCCCCTTGCAAGGGGAAGTAGGAAGGCCGACGTTCCATCGAAATGATCGAGTTTTAGCTCGTTTCGATGCCTCTATGTGTGAAAAATAGAGGGTTTTGGAGGTGGACTCGCTTGACAGAGCGTCTTTCCAATGCTCGGATGTCAGGGTCCTACCTCGTAGCCTTGAAAAAGGCTTCCTTAGACGGTAAATTAGAGCGGAGGAGCTGAGTAATTTACCGGCGTGCCCACAGCGGTCGGTTACGAGCTTAAGGCTACGAAACCCGGGCGACACGGCTCGGAACGTCCCTCGGGCGTGCGAGCTAAAGAGAATATCGATAGCTGCACCGGGTGGCGTCCTGACAGATGAACTACGTTGGGCAATGAGCAGGATGAATAATCACTGGACTCGTAGATGCCAATGCGAGATCTGCGTGGAGAGAAGGACTGGCTTGTAGAAAGCAGTAGGAAAACCGTTCTTGAGATGACTTCGTAAGGCAGAAGGTTCGTCAGCGTAGAGCGTGTAGAATTCTTCGTACTTCAGAGTGTGTCGTCGTCGAGAGCGGAGAGTGGAATGAAATTCGGAGGGCTCCCAGCGGGGTATTTATAGGGAGGTGGCCGCCTCCTGCCGCCTCCTGGTTGGTCCGCTTAATTTCATAAATTCGACTGTGCAGTCTCATTGGTTCGCTCATTGTTTTTCTCAGTATCTGTGCGTAGGATAGCTGAGTTGGTCTTTCGAGGTGGTTTCCCTGCGTCCGTCGCTGTGACGGGGTCCCCGGGGGTGGCTGAACGACCTTGAGTTTTCCTGTTTGAGGTTTCTCATTCAAGGCGACTTGTTTCGAGATGTTTGTCGCATCTCTCTCGCCCAGTAAATGTTTGGGGAGGTCGCCTTGCGTGTTATTCTTTAATATTTCACTTTTGAGAGAGAATTTAGTATTTTCTCTCTGGTGAAATATTTTGTTTGACGGAGTTGTAACTCGACGTCTTATAAATATTTTTGTGGTGTGCCTACCTCTTTTTGGTAGCCCTGAAAAGGGCTGTTGAAAAGAGGTGGTGGATTTCACCACAGGGGCCTCCCCAAGACGTCGCGTTATCAACGACGACGCCGATGGGGGAGAACTGGGAGGTCTACCCGGAACTCTCCGTAGGAGAACCTCGCCAGTTGGGGCGGAGGCGGAGGTGCAGGCCTCGCGTCCCGCTCCTGTGGTGCGCCCCGGCCTCGTCGGTTTCGACGAGCGCCGCGGGGCGGCCGTGGCCGGCCCGAGCTCTGTCGACGGGAGCCAAACCCGCGAGGGTTCGGCCCGCGGCCGCGTCTGGGCTGTTGCGGAGGTGCTCGAGAAGTGCTCGGCTCTGACCACCCCGCAGTGCTCATTTCCTCCCAGCGAGGCACGGGCACGTCGCCCGAGCTGATCCACTGTCGAGGTACCGCTGGTAGCTGGTGAGCGGGCGGAGGTGTAGGCAGTGGCTGGGCGGGTGGAGCTGGTGGCTGGAAAGGCGTGGCCTCGTCCACACCACCTCTGTGGGAGCGTTGGTCGTCTTCTCCGCCTCTCTCTTCGGCGAAGGCGGGAGCGGGCCGAGCGGAGCAGGGAGGGTTTCCTCTGCGAGGAGGAATTCTTTCCACTTCCTCTGTGAGCATTGGAGAACTGGAGGCTGCCATGGTTGAGATTGGTATGATCTCTGGCTGTGGGGTGTTCCATATTTATACCTCCCACTGTTCCTACCCGAGAAAAATGGGCGTGGCTTGTTTTGAGTGCTGTCACCCACTTCTCGTCAAATTTGGTAGAAGGGACGCGCCCTCTGGCGGATTTTCGGGGAGTTTTCTCCTTACTTTCTGTCTGATTTTGTGACACAGATTGTCCTTGCGATACAGCTTCTTCCGAGTGTAGAGTATAAGCTGGCTTGATTTGCTGTTTGGGAACTTTCTTAGTATGTTCGCCAATTTGCACTGTAACCGAAAACTTATCTCTTTTAACCACTTTGAATGGTCCCGTGTAAGGACATTGCAGAGAGGTGAGCTGTGTGGGCACTCTGATATAGACATGAGTACATGTATCCAAATTTTTGGGCATGTTTACGGCATATTTCGTATTATTATGTTTAATATGCGTAGGCCGGAAGAAAAGAGGTTCCGAAAGGTTCGTAGAAGTTACGAAAATGTCTCCTGGGAGTGGTACGTCAATTCCGTAAACTTTTTGGAAAGGCGTAGTTTCGGTCGCCGGGTCTACTGCCGTACGCATGGCGAGTAGAACTTTGAGAAGTGCGTCGAGCCAATTTTCGTTTTGAGCTTTGAGAGCCTCTTTCAAAGATCTATTTCTGCGTTCTACCATACCGTTTGTTGATGGTTTGTATGGTAACGTGTGAGTATGTTTTACTCCGAGACGTTCCATAATGGAATTGAACAGATCTGATTCAAATTGGGTGCCCTGATCACTTGTGATGTATTTAGGTACGCCCTTTGAAGCTACCCAAATATTGATAAAGGCATTAGTGATTGTGGTTGTTTCGATGTTGTTCAGAGGGACTGCCTCTAGCCAACCCGTTGCTCTATCAACCATCATCAAAATGTAACGTTTCCCTCCTTTAGCTAAAGGTAAGGGTCCGGTAATATCAACGTGTACGTGTGAAAATTTGTTTGCCGTTTCAAATTCGGAGTAAGGGAGCTTCACGGAGCGCGTGATTTTTGCTCGTTGACAAGTTTCGCACGCTCGGACCCAGTTTGAGACATCTGCACGTAGTCCGTGCCAAAAATATCGTTGTTTAACTTTATACACTGTAGAGTGTATACCTGGGTGTCCCAAATTGTGAATTTGGCTTATTATTTCTTCCCTTATTTCGTTTGGAATATAAGGTCTAGGGTGTCCTAGGTCTAGGTTACACCAAATTTCTCCTTGAGAGAATTCAACTCGTGTGAGTTTCAATTTGTCCTCCGCGGTAGGGGGGAGAACGAATTTGTGAATTTGAAATGTGCAGTAGAAGATTGCATTCTATTGCAGCCGTAATTTTCGAAATTTCGGCTATGGGTGGACCCTCGTCCGTCTGGGTTGAAATCGATTTCTTTTGAATTTCAACCGGGTCGAAGGGTCTGGAGAGTGCGTCGGCGACGACGTTGCTCTCTCCGGAAATATGACGAATGTCACTCGTCATTTGAGAGATGTATGTTAGCCATCTTAATCTCATTTTAGAAAAATGTGCATTCTTCTTAAGCATCGTGCCTAGCAGAGGCTTGTGATCCGAACAAATATGGAAAGATCTGCCGTCCAAGTCGTTGTGCCAGTGAATGCACGCTTGGTAAACGGCGAACATTTCCTTGTCGAACGATGCTTTGTTCTTCCATTGTTCTGGAATTTCTTTACTGAAAAATCCCAATGGTTGGTACGATTTCGAGCCATGTTTGTCTGTAATTTCTTGTTCTAGTGCCGCTCCGATGTGTGTGTCGGATGCGTCACAGACTAATCTCCACTCCGCCGTAGGGTGTGGGCCATGTGGGGTGTGGGGGATGTTATGCAATGTTGCTTTGATCATTGCTTGCTTTAAGCTGTTGAAAGCTTTATCTCTCTCTGATGTCCATTCGATAGGTGTTCTGTCATTTTTTTTGTTTGACTGAATGGAGTCATACAGAGGTTGTGCCGTGTGAGCGAATTTGCTTGAGCATGCTCGGTAGAAACCACACATACCTAGGAATCTGCGTAGACTTCGTACGTCTACTGGCCTAGGAAATTGTTCTATGGGTTCTATTTTATCTCGTTTAGGAATTATCCCTTCCTTCGAGATAGTGAAACCTAGGAAATCGACGGTAGGTTTTGAAAAAATGCATTTATCAAAACCTACTCGAAGTCCGTGTTCCCCTAGTTTGTCAAAAATTTGTCTGAGGTGGTTCATGTGTTCGTTATAATTTTTAGAAGCCACCAGGATGTCATCTAGGTATACAAATGCGAAATCAAATTTTCGCATGATGCTGTCCATGTATCTTTGCCATGTTTGAGCCGCTCCGGCCAAACCCATGCTCATTTTCTTAAACTCATAAAGACCGAAAGGTGTAATAATTGCAGTTTTATGAGCGTCATCTGGGTGCATCGGAATATGATAATACGCTGATTTTAAATCTATTGTCGAATAGATTTGCGTATCATGTAAATTCGCTTGGAAAGAGCGAATGTGAGGAGGAGGGTAGGCGTCTTTCTTCGTTTTCGCGTTGAGGAAACGGTAGTCGCCGGTGATTCTCCATGACCCGTCTTTTTTTGGCACACAGTGTAACGGGGATGCCCATTCGGAATCCGATGGTGCAATTATGCCTTCTGAAAGCATTTCGTCAAAAGTACTTTTGACTTGAGCCCGTTTTTCGCCTGCCATGGGTCTTGCTCGGAAGTGTACTGGTGTTCCTTCCGTGGTTATACGGTGGTAAACCCCGTTGTTTTTCCATTTACCATGAATTTTGCTCATTTTATCATTGTATTTGTTAATGATAGAGCGAATGTTTTCGTCCTCCGTGATTTGCACGTCCTCTGGTTGAGGGGTATTGTCACGATGAGGGATATTAGCTGCAATTTGTTCGTCAGTGAATTTTTTGTTCATGACTGCAGCTATTTTTTGATCGGCATAGCACTTTATTTTATCTTTATAAATGTACTTGTGTTTGACCCGTATTCCGATATCCCAAGACTCGAGGAATGGGATACCTAGGATCGCTAGATCAACTTTCGTGATCATAAACTCGGTGGTCATGTCCCCGAGGCCGATGTTAATTGTTGTGTCAGCTCGCCCTAGTGTGTCTATAGGGGCTCCGTTAGCTGCTGTGAGCTTAACGTTGGACTTGAGAATTTTCAAGCCCAATTTTTTTGTGACATTGTGGGGCAGAATGTTCACTTCTGCTCCCGTGTCAATGAGAAATTCAGTGCCATTTAGTTTGCACTTGAAAAAGAGCCTTTTATACTCAGTAGACTGCCGGCGTATAGGCTCAGATACACTGGCAGTTATTCGTTTTCCGAATTCTCTGTGTCGGAAGTTGGAACGGTACTTTCTTGTACCGATCGCTGAGTATTTTCGGTAGAAAACCGGGGTTTTAGGCTGGCTTATAGTCGCAGCCTTTCTGTTAGTTTGGAAGCAGTGTTCGTCTTCCAAGTGCAGTGTTCTGGGTCTGCACATTTGCGAGTTTCGTTACCGAAACTTGCGTGGTTTCGACAGACATAGGCCGTCGGTTTGTGAGGCTTACTCTCCACTGGTTGAGGTTTGAACTCAGCTTGTTTCGAGAGGGCCTTTTTGAAACCAGTATTTATGGGTTTCGGAGTAGATTCTACTCCTCGTATGTTCAGAGAAGTATTCTCTGTTCTGTACGCGTGTAGCGTATCAGCTAGGTCGAGCCGGGAGGTCGTGGTAGGCTGAGCTGCGACCATACCTCGTGCTTCGATGGGGAGAGTCTCGATCCACTTTTGAGTGATCAGAGCTTCCGAAAAGTACCCAACAGCTTTCGAGTACATTTCGTGGTACTTGGTGCTGGGTTTTTTGGCGAGAGATGCGGGGTCCTCGAGTGCGAGGAGCCTGTCCTGTAAGGACAACCCATATTCTCGCTGGAGGCGCTGTTTGGCCTCTTCGTAGGGTGCGTGGGGTGCCGTGAGGTAAGCTGAGTCGATAGCTTCCCTCATTTCTTCTGGTACCCACTTGTATATAGCTGAGAAGCATTCGTTTTGCGTTCTCAGGTGTTTTCTCACGCAGTATTGATCGAACTCGGCGAGTGCACGATCGATATTCTTCTTTTGGAAGATTGGTTTTTGATAATCTCCCATCTCCTCTAAAAGTGCTTGAAAGCCACCTTGTGTAGAGGGATGTTGCGTGAGATGTGGGGCGTAGAGGCCCGGCGGGGGTCGCACGCCCGCAGTGGTTCCCTGAAATCCACTAGCTTCATAAGAGGGAACGAAATGCTCCGTGTTGAGCCTGTTCAAAGGCGGGGTCACCATTTGTAGTGGATTTAGATAGGTTTTACTTGGCGTAGGTAGGCCAAGTCGGACATTTATATCCCGGTTATGCGGGTTGGTCTCCGGGTCATTCCCGCGAGGAATGCGGGCGGATCCGCCAAGGTCAACTGGTTTGGCGGACTGAAAGGGGAGATAGTTCGTGTCGCAGCCGCGTGGAGCGCTGGGCTCGCGTAGCAAGTGCTGGGTTCGATCAGTTTGGTACTGAGCCGTTTTGTAATATTCCGGCCTTAGATTTACATCTGAAAGGGGAATATGTTGAGCTTGGTTGAGGTACTGAAAAGTATCCTTCGCTTTTTGTACATTTGGAGTGTATTTGACACTCGGATCGGCCGGGTAAGCCTGCGTCGAATATCGTGGGTATTCGGACAGCTTGGTCGAATCGTAATGATCGGCTTCAGAGCGAGTCTGAAAGGTTTCCTCGATCTTTTGTATAGGCGAGGCTTGTTCGAACGTTTCTCGAACGAATACGTCGGGCGAGAAGGCGATCCGGACGTGAGGGTCGCGCCTTGCGCTGTCGCTGGGTTCAGCGGACTCGCCGTGTGACCGGTAGGGCGCACTACGTGGGCTACTCGGCCCGGCTTCGCCGTCGTCCACCTCAAGGGGACGTAGGGGAAGTAGGAAGGCCGACGTTCCATCGAAATGATCGAGTTTTAGCTCGTTTCGATGCCTCTATGTGTGAAAAATAGAGGGTTTTGGAGGTGGACTCGCTTGACAGAGCGTCTTTCCAATGCTCGGATGTCAGGGTCCTACCTCGTAGCCTTGAAAAAGGCTTCCTTAGACGGTAAATTAGAGCGGAGGAGCTGAGTAATTTACCGGCGTGCCCACAGCGGTCGGTTACGAGCTTAAGGCTACGAAACCCGGGCGACACGGCTCGGAACGTCCCTCGGGCGTGCGAGCTAAAGAGAATATCGATAGCTGCACCGGGTGGCGTCCTGACAGATGAACTACGTTGGGCAATGAGCAGGATGAATAATCACTGGACTCGTAGATGCCAATGCGAGATCTGCGTGGAGAGAAGGACTGGCTTGTAGAAAGCAGTAGGAAACCGTTCTTGAGATGACTTCGTAAGGCAGAAGGTTCGTCAGCGTAGAGCGTGTAGAATTCTTCGTACTTCAGAGTGTGTCGTCGTCGAGAGCGGAGAGTGGAATGAAATTCGGAGGGCTCCCAGCGGGGTATTTATAGGGAGGTGGCCGCCTCCTGCCGCCTCCTGGTTGGTCCGCTTAATTTCATAAATTCGACTGTGCAGTCTCATTGGTTCGCTCATTGTTTTCTCAGTATCTGTGCGTAGGATAGCTGAGTTGGTCTTTCGAGGTGGTTTCCCTGCGTCCGTCGCTGTGACGGGGTCCCCGGGGGTGGCTGAACGACCTTGAGTTTTCCTGTTTGAGGTTTCTCATTCAAGGCGACTTGTTTCGAGATGTTTGTCGCATCTCTCTCGCCCAGTAAATGTTTGGGGAGGTCGCCTTGCGTGTTATTCTTTAATATTTCACTTTTGAGAGAGAATTTAGTATTTTCTCTCTGGTGAAATATTTTGTTTGACGGAGTTGTAACTCGACGTCTTATAAATATTTTTGTGGTGTGCCTACCTCTTTTTGGTAGCCCTGAAAAGGGCTGTTGAAAAGAGGTGGTGGATTTCACCACAGGATCTATATCCTCTGAGACTGTCATTGTTTTTGCCTTCTTTTAGGGAGACTGGCAGAATCCATATCCTTTTATGGTGAATTTTCCAAGGTTTTTCCGAAAATTTCCGGGATGTATTGGGTATCAAAATTCTCAGCTCGGCGTGTAAAAAATCTATAACCGCTGAGACTGCCATCGATTTCGTCTTGTTTTTATGAGACTGGCAAAATGCGCTCGGGACTTACCAGCATCAATATTATCTTATGCTGATGACACGTGTAGTGGATTTAAATATGTTTTACTTGGTGTAGGTAGACCAAGTGGGACATTTATATTCTGATTATGCGGGTTAGTCCCTGGGGTATTCCTGTAAGGAATGTGAGCGAAATCGCCAAGGTCAGCTTGCTTGGCGGGATGAACTGAGGGATAGTTCGTGTCGCAGCCGCGTGGAGCACTGGGCTCGCATAGTGGGTGCTGGGTTCGGTCAGTTTGGTACTGAGCCGTTTTGTAATATTCCGGCCTAAGATTTATATCTGTAGGAGGAATATGTTGAGCTTGGTTGAGGTACTGAAAAGTATCCTTTGTTTTTTGTACATTTGGAGTGTATTTGACACTCGGATCGGCCGGGTAGCCTTGTATAGAATATCGTGGATATTCGGAAATCTTTGTCGAATCATAATGATTGACTTCAGAGCGGGTCTGAAAGGTATCCTCGAACTTTTGTGTAGGTGAGGCTTGATCTAACGTTTCCTTCGTGAATACGTTAGGTGAGAAGGCGATCTCGTCGCGAGGATCGAGCCTTGAGCCGTCGCTAGGAACAGCGGACTGGCCGGGCAGCGGGTAGGTAGCGCTGCGTGGGCTAAGAGGCCCGGCCGCGCCGTGTTCTGCCTCCCCTTGCATGAGGAAATAGGACGGCCGCCGCTCCATCGAAATATACGAGTTTATTAGCTCGTTTTCGATACCTCTATGTATAGAAATAGAGGTTTTGGAAGGTGGACTCGCTTGACAGAGCTTCTTTCCTTTGCTCGGATGTCAGGGTCCTACCTTGTAGTCTTGAAAAAGACTTCCTTGGACGGTAAATTAGAGCGTATGAGCTGAGTAATTTACCGGCGTGCCCACAGCGGTCGGTGACGAGCCTAGTGCTACGAAACCCGGGCGACACGACTAGGAACGTCCCAGCGGGCGTACGATCTAATGAGAATATCAATAGATGTACCGGGTGGCGTCCTGACAGAAGAACTACGTTGGGCAATGAGCAGGATGAATAATCACTGGACTCGTAGATGCCAATGCGAGATCTGTGTGGAGAGAAGGTATGCCTTGTAGAAAGCGGTAGGAAGCCGTTCTTGAGATGAACTCGGGAGCAGAAGGTTCGTCAGCGTAGAGCGTGTAGAAATCTTCGTACTTCGAGGTGTAGTCGTCGAGAGCGGAGAGTAGAATGAATTTCGGAGGGCTCCGAGCGGGGTATTTATAGGGAGGTGGCCGCCTGCTGCCGCCTCCTGATTGGTCCGCTTAATTTCATTAATTCGACTGTGTAATCTCATTGGCTCGCACATTGTTTTCTCAGTATCTGCGAGTATGATAGCTGAGCTGGTCCTCCGGGGTGGTTTCCCCACGTCCGTCGTTGCGACGGGGTCCCCGGGGGTGGCTTACGAGCGTCCGTCGCGGAGCCGACGACCTTGAGTTTAGACGGGGACCTCGGGTGGTTTCCCTGCGTCCGTTGTTCAGACGGGGTCCCCGAGGTGGCTGCTGGACCAGAGGTGGTTGCTTGCCGCCTCCTGGTTGGTTCGCCTATTGTCTCTCGTGTAATCAGTGTTTCTGATTGGCGAGTAGGCTTGTTTGAATTGTCCTTGTTAGTTTTAGAGGACGTTTGATTTTCTGTTTGAGTTTTCTCATTCAAGGCGACTTGGTTCGAGATACTTGTCGCGTCTCTCTCGCCCAGTAAGTGTCTAGGGAGGTCGCCTTGTATGTTATTAGTTAATATTTCACTTTTGAGAGAGAATTTCGTATTTTCTCTCTGGTGAAATATTTTGTTTGACGGAGTTATAACTCGACGTCTTATAAATATTTTTGTGTTGTGTCTACCTCTTTTTGGTAGCCCTGAAAAGGGCTGTTGACAAGAGGGGGTGGTTTTCACCACAACACGTGTTTAGTTATATCCGCTAATACATGGGTGGAGGCCTATTCATTGGCTGAACAATTCCATCAATGTTCTAATACTCCTAATTGTACTTGCAAAAAAATGGAAAAAGTTTCAAATACCTACTAAATATTTAGGCTTAATAATAGATCAACAATTACGATTCACACATATTCAGCATATTGATAAATTGTCCAATAAAATAATACTGTGTTCTTATGTATTTTACAGAACTAGAAATATTGTATCTCTTAAATTCCTGAAAATTTTGTATTTTTCAATAATCCACTCAAGTATCACTTATGCTGCCTTCGCTTGGGGTGGCACATATAAGTCACACTTGAAACCGCTTGAAATATCACAAAAATTGATCCTGAAAATAATTTATAAAAAGAACCGCATGTACTCATCAGCTTTATTGTACAGAGAATCTGAAATGTTAACGATTTCACAGATAATTAGTTTCCAAACTCTAAAATTTTTCATTAAAAGACAATCTTTACTTGAGAAAAACGCTTCTACATACTGTACGACAACTCCAAATTTATTTATGATACCGCAGAAAAGTAATACCCTTTGTCTACTACAAGCACCATATCGTGGACCAATTTTAATGAATAGTATACCATCCCACTTAATTAACTCACTTTTCACAACAAAAAAGAAACTTGAGTTAAAAACATGGATAATGGAGGAGATTTAAATTCAAATTCCGTTTATTTATCATGCATACTTTGTAAAAATTGTTGATATGTTTTAAAGATTTATTATGTTTGAATTTATAATATAAATACGAAATATAGACAACGAGCTTATAATTACCTAAGTCAATAGGTAACAAGTGTTTTTTTGTGGGTTTGTGGTAAAATAATTATGTTGCTTTTTTACTTATGTTATTCCTACAGTTTTTTTCTTTCGTATTTATCCACAAATAAAGCATGTTTAAAATTGAAATTGACTGGCAAATTAGGGAGACCCCAATGTAATAACTTTTTTACTTCCAAGTCTACTTAAAGGTAGCGGAAGCATTGTTTTCACTTTCGGGAGAAAAACAATTTTTGGTCTCCAAAATAAAAATTTCCGCTCGAATTTTAGGTTTTAGACCATTCTGAACAACTTTGGTTCCGTGTCTGTCTGTGTGTGTGTCTGTCGTGTGTCCGCAAATCCTTGTAACAAGCTTAGTTTCCACAGTTTTCATCCCATTTGGATGAAATTTTCAGGGGATGTGCTAGGGGGTAGACGATCCCCTGTCAGTATCATCGTTCTTGACTCAATACCTCACTCTAAGCATGCGCGAACGTAAATTCTACCAGGCATAATTTTCTCACGCCCTAGTCGTCCAATCTCGCTCAAATTTGGATGATAGTTGGGGGATGACAATTTGATCATCTTATATCAATTTCAACATTATTGTATCATTGATAGCTACTGCGCATGCGCCAATATAAAATCCTTGTAACAAGCTTATTTTCCACAGTTTTTATCCCATCAGGATGAAATTTTCAGGGAATGTGCGGGCTAGACGATCCCCTGTCAGTTTCATAGTTGCCAAATTAATACTTCACTCTGCGCATGCGCAAATGTAAATTCTACAAAGCATAATTTTCTCAAGCCCTAGTCCTCCCATCTCGCTCAAATTTGGATGATAATTGGGGGATGCCAATTTGATCATCTTATATAAATTTCAACATCATTGTATAGTTAATAGCTGCTGTGCATGCGCCAATATGAAATCCATGTAACAAGCTTATTTTCCATAGTTTTCAACCGATCTGGATGAACTTTTCAGGGCATGTGCGGGCTAGGGGGTAGACGAACCCCTGTCAGTTTCATTATTGCCAAATACTTACATACTTCACTTTGCGCATGTTCTAACGTAAATTTCATTATGCTCCATTTTTTCACGCCTTAGTCGTCCGATCTCGCTCAATTTGGATGATTGCTGGGGGATGACAATTTGATCATCCCATATCATTTTCAACATACTTGTATCATTAATAGCAACAGCGGATGCGCCAATGCGAAATCCTTGTAACGACCTTAATTTCCACTGTTTTCATCCGATTTCGATGAAATTGTCAGAGAATGCGCGGGTTAGGTTGTAGATGGTCCCCTATCAGTTTCATTGTTGCCAAATCAATACTTCATTCTGCGCATGCGCAAACGTAAATTCCATTATGCTCCATTTTTTCACACTCTAGTCGTTCGATTTCGCTTAAATTTGGATGATAGTTGGAAGAAGATGACTTGATTACCTCATATCAATTTCAACACGATTGTACCATTAATAGCTACTGCGCATGCGCCAATGTGAAATACTTGTAATGACCTTAATTTCCACAGTTTTCATCCGATTTTGATGAAATTGTCAGCGAATGCGCGTTTTAGGTTGTAGATGGTCCCGTACCTATTTCATTGTTTTCAACTCATCAGTTCATTCTGCGCTTGCACAAACAAATTGGATTGAGTATCATTTTCACTAGGCCTATACACAAAAAAAGATTATTTATTTTTAGTTTTTTAAGATGGCAGGCGGTGACAAAGATGCGGATCAGCGCTGATCCGTGGGTTAGGTAACCCACCCCAAGAGGTGGATTCCGGAATTGATCCGGAATTGGACCGTGATCCAAAAAGTCAAGCTTTCCAAACGAAAGGACGAGTTCGTTGGCCAGCATTTTTTGAGCACATTAAATTGGTCAACATTCAAAACGTTCTAAAAAAATCACTAAGCATAGCAAAAAACTGCTAAAAATAACGAATTTATATTTTTTAGCGAATATTGCTCAAATAAAGTTTATTAGCTATAAAATATAGCACATCAGAAAATTGATGTACAACATTATGGTGAAAAATGTAGGTACCTACTTAAATTTCATTAAAATATGCTAAAAAAAATCTATGAAAATTGCAAAAAAAAGTTGAAAATCTAAAATCTCTTTTTGATTAGCAGATCAATATTTATAATCAGTTTTTTACTATAAAATTGGTAATTAACAATTTATTTTCACTCAGTTCTCAATTTTCAAAACAATCTTACATAATATATATGCGGCGGTGATATGGAACCCTTACTACGCTGTACATCGTGAGCAGATTGAGAGGGTGCAGCGCGTCTTCTTGAGATATGTGAGTTTTAAGATGGGTCTCCGAGCGGAGGATGTTGTTTACGAGAACATTGAGAAACTAATTGGCATCCCTTCGCTTCGTTCTCGTCGATTCGTAATTGACATGTGTTTTATCCACAAACTGCTTAATGGAGCGATAGACTGCCCATCTCTTCTTAAGGAAGTGGGAATTTCAACACCCCAGCGTAGCAGTCGTAACCCTCCTTTAGCCCCGCGTTACACCTGACGGACGCGGGCCCGGCCCGCGCCTTTCTGCGGGCCCGCATTTTGGGAGAACACGGAGAAATAAGTGTATCGACTTACATCTCACGGAGAGCGGGGTGATCCCCGCGACGGGGAAAATTTCGCCCGCAGAATGTTGCGGGGAGATCGGTGCCCGTCCGACGCACAGTGGGGCAGAATCGAGAAAACCTGGCCAAAATTCTGAAGGTATCTTTTTCTATGTTTTGAGGGAGGCTGATCACGAAAAAAATATTGAAAAAAAGTCCAGAACAGTTCCTTTATGAATTTAAAGGTATTTTTCTCTTTAAAAAAACGAAAACTTTGAACTTTTTTACAGAAATTTTAGGGAAAACTAATGAGACACCTTTATTTACTGTTCTGGGCACTAAACAATATTGAGGTAGTTTGGAGAAGCATAGGTGAGAAATTTATTCAGATAATGAGGTTTATATGAGTTGAAGTCCATAACAATAGTGTAGTGGATTTATATATGTCTGACTTGGTGTAGGTAGACCAAGTGGGACATTTATATTCTGATTATGCGGGTTAGTTCCTGTGGTATTTCTGAAAGGAATGTGAGCGAAATCGCCAAGGTCAGCTTGCTTGGCGGGAGGAACTTGAGGATAGTTCGTGTAGCAGCCGCGTGGAGCACTGGGCTCGCTTAGTGGGTGCTGGGTTCGATCTGTTTGGTGCTGAGCCGTTGTGTAATATTCCGGCCTAAGATTTATATCTGTAGGGGGAATATACTGGGCTTGGTTGAGGTACTGAAAAGTATCCTGTGTTTTGAGCAAGTTGGGAGTGCGTTTGACACTCGGATCGGCCGGGTAGCCTTGCGTAGAATATCGTGGATATTCAGATATCTTTGTCGAACCATGATGATTGACTTCAGAGCGAGTCTGGAAGGTATCCTCGAACTTTTGTGTGTGTGAGACTTGGCCTAACGTTTCCTTCATGAATACGTTAGGTAGTAAGGCGATCTCTTCGCGAGAATCGAGCCTTTGTCCGTCGTTAGGACCAGCGGACGAGTCGAGTAGCGGGTAGGGAGCGCTTCGCGGGCTAGAGCTCCCGGCCGCGCCGTGTTCTGCTTCCTCTTGCATGAGGAAGTAGGACGGGCGGCGCTCCATCGATGTACCCGAGTTGGTTAACTCGTTTTTAATACCTCTCCGTATAGGATGCAGGATTTGGAAGGTGGACTCGCTTGACAGAGCTTCTTTCCTTTGCTCGGATGTCAGGGTCCTACCTTGTAGCCTTGAAAAAGGCTTCCTTGGACGATAAATTAGAGCGGATGAGCTGAGTAATTTATCGGCGTGCCCCAGCGGTCGGTGACGAGCTTAGTGCTACGAAACCCGGGCGACACGTCTCGAACGTCCCAGCGGGCGTACGATCTAATGAGAATATCAATAGATGTACCGGGTGGCGTTCTGACAGAAGAACTACGTTGGGCAATGAGCAGGATAAAGGATCACTGGACTCGTAGATGCCAAAGCGAGATCTGTGAGGAGAGAAGATATGCCTTGTGAGCAGTAGAAAGCCGTTCTGAGAAGAACTCGTGAGCAGAAGGGTCGTCAGCGTAGAGCGTGTAGAAACTTCGTACTGGTAGAGTGTAGTCGTCGAGAGCGGTGAGTGGAATGAATTTCGGAGGGCTCCGTGCGGGGTAATTATAGGGAGGTGGCCGCCTCCTGCCGCCCCCTGATTGGTCCGCTTAATTTCATTAGTTCACCATGTGTTTTCTTATTGGCTCGCACATTGTTTTCTCAGAATCTGTGAATATGATAGCTGAGTTGGTCTTTCGGGGTGGCTTCCCCGCGTCCGTCGCTGAGACGGGGTCCTCGGAGGTGGCTTCTCTGCGTCCGTCGCTGGGACAGGGTCCCCGAGGTGGCTTCTCTGCGTCCGTTGTTTAGACGGGGTCCTCGGGTGGCTCCTCTGCGTCCGTTGTTTAGACGGGATCCCCGGGGGTGTCTTCCCTGCGTCCGTTGCTGAGACAGGGTCCCCGGGGTGGCTTCTGAACCAGAGGTGGTTGCTTGCCGCCTCCTGGTTGGTTCGTCTATTGTCTCTCGCGCAATCAAAGTTTCTGATTGGCGTGTAGGCTTGCTAGAACTGTCCTTGTTAGTTCTAGAGGACATTTGATTGTCTGTTTGAGTTTTCTCATTCAAGGCGACTTGGTTCGAGATACTTGTCGCGTCTCTCTCGCCCAGTAAGTGTTTAGGGAGGTCGCCTTGTATGTTATTTGATAATATTTCACTTTTGAGAGAGAATTTCGTATTTTCTCTCTGGTGAAATATTTTGTTTGACGGAGTTATAACTCGACGTCTTATAAGCATTTGTGTGCCATGTCTACCTCTTTTTGGTAGCCCTGAAAAGGGCTGTTGAAAAGAGGGGGTGGTTTTCACCACAAATAGGTTTAGAAAAAAATGCTAGAGGTATAGTCGGTATAGACCTATTATTGTTGTTGTTTCAAAATGAATTATTGCTAATCGTAACTAACATATTTTACACCTACAGGAAGTGTGTTAAAGGCGATAAGAAAATAAAACGCGTTCACGCAAAAAAAAAAAAAAAAAAAAAAAAAAAAAAAAAAAAAATATATATATATATATATATATATATATATTTTTTTTTACAGACAGACAGATACATGCCTGCATATGAATCAGAATCATCTGACACTAGAAATACAAGAGGATATTTCCGTTACTTTCATTGAAATCGTGTTTTTCAACTACAAAAGTTGATGACGTCAAGAATAGCGCATATTAGCGGGCGATCTCAGTGGATTAAGGTAGTAGAATAGTTACCCTATCGAACAAAAAAGGAATTAACATTCAATACGCCTCAATACGTAGTTATTTTCATTAATGAAATAATCTCATTTTTGAAAAACTACTACTTTCACTAATGAAATAATCTCATTTTTTTTAAAACGACTTTTAAATTGCGATAATAATTTTTTTACCGTTCGCTGACATGTTTTCAGATAGATCCGGCCCGAAACGTCATTACTAAACATCGAAACAATACTTAACTAGCAGTTGTTTCTTCCAGCTTACCTATTAACAGGTTGATCTATGATCGGAGCACGTCAATGTTTTTCCGATTGTTACTCTGCCGGAATGAGGGTTCAGAGGTCAGGTACCTTTGAAATGAGTTCTCAGGGATGTCATGTGACCAAAACACAAACAACCGGTAGAAATATCTTACTTTCGATTTTTCTTATTTTGGCCAGGTTTTTTCGATTCTGCCCCACAGTGCGACGGGGCGGGCCCGCCGGGAGTGGCGAACACATAGAAATGAATCTCTAGTCCTACACCTGACGGGGACGCCCGCCGACGGGGACGGGCGTTTTTCGGTTATTTGTTTGAAAAATGGAGGTATGCAGAGTGGGAGCGACGGGCCCGCGCAAGTGGCCCGTCAGGTGTAACGCGAACACTGCGACGGTTTTTCCCCGTCCGTTACGACGGTTTTTTCCCGTTCCCGTCAGGTGTAAACCCCGCCTTACTTTATGTGCCGTTTGCTGCGACCAACTACCTAAGGCGGGGTTTACACCTGACGGGAAAAATCCGGACGGGAAAAAACCGTCGAAACGGACGGGGAAAAACCGTCGCAGTGTTCGCGTTACACCTGACGGGCCACTTGCGCGGGCCCGTCGCTCATACTCTGAATACATCCATTTTTCAAACAACAAAATTCAAACAAATAACCGAAAAACGCCCGTCCCCGTCGGCGGGCGTCCCCGTCAGGTGTAATACTAGAGATGCATTTCTATGTGTTGGCTACTCCCGGCGGGCCCGCCCCGTCGGACGGGCACCGATCTCCCCGCAACATTCTGCGGGCGAAATTTTCCCCGTCGCGGGGATCGCCCCGCTCTCCGTCAGATGTAACTCGATACACTTATTTCTTCGTGTTCTCCCAAAATGCGGGCCCGCAGAAAGGCGCGGGCCGGGCCCGCGTCCGTCAGGTGTAACGCGGGGCTAATGAATCGACCTCTTACCCGCCTAGCCAGAGAATTGAATCTCGTCATTCAAACAAACCCTTCCGTTGATGTCTTCCATCATTCCTTATCAATGTTCAAGAACTCTATAATTAACATGCCTGAGTGTTTATAGTAAACCTAAGTAATATGTGATGTGAATTTACCTATTTTATTTATAACTTACTAGTATTTTTCGTTTTCTCTATTGTATTTCTTGTTTGTTGGACATTATTAATTTTGATTGTACTTTTTCCTTGTTTATATTCTTATAATATTGTTATTCAACTGGATAAATTTAATTTGATAATTTGTAATTGGGCTTGTCTCATATTAATAATAATAAATAAATAATATAGTATGATACTTTACTAAAATTCGTCCATGCTGCATGACTGGAACTATTTTTTAAATCAAATGGACTTCTGGCCCTAGACTAATCTCAGTCTATCACTTCAAACAGGTTAAGAACCCCTGATCTATACATTCATCAACTTCGTGCCACAATCAACTTGGCAGACTTTGTTTTTGTCGAAATCGTCATGAAACGCCTTGTACATTGTGTATTGACGTCCCTCCCCTGCACTACAACCCATGCACATCACAAAAGATTTCTCTCGAAAAGATTATCTGATGATTGGTCTGTATATGTAGGTACTTTCATTATTCTGGTTCCTGCTGATGTCAATGAATCTCTAGGACACAAATATAATACGTTCATTATGATGGATCCATTTTCTGGGGAAGGTCATCGACGGAATACACAACGTAGTGGGGACAGTTTGGGTGCTCCAGTCACGCTCAGCATTACGATTCGCGATTCTTCCCTCTCTGTAAAATATCGCAGATTAAGTTAGGCTACCGTTATCTTCTTATTAGTGCTTATTAAAATTATCTGCAGTCCGTTTAAAAAAATCTAATAAAATGGCGATCTCTTACTTCTCAATGAATAAACACGACCAGTTCACATTATTTTTCATCGCAGCCTTGGCTTTTGGTAAAGGTAGGAGTGATTTGTTTTGCATAGCACCTAATACCTACACATTTGAGTGATTTTAATGATATGGACACTGATCATAATCAAATTAAAGTAAGATTTTTCATTGCTTCCTCACTTCCTACCACCTACATATTTGAGCAGAATATTGACAATTTTGAAAGCCCACGGAAAGCGTAAATAATAGGTACCTACATGAATAGAGGTAGTTAACTAGGTGCAGTTGTAAGTTCTAATTATTCGCTCAAAGTTGAAACTTTTATTTAAAGATTTTTGGGCAATTTGGGCAAAAACTACACTAAACTGAGTTCGAGTTTGAAGACATTTTTTGGGATTGTGCGAGTTAGCTCCAAGAAAATCTTGATGATCTTGATCTAATTATGTTGTCACTTCAGGGAGTTTAAAGTCATCCAAAATCAAAATTTGTACTCGTAATTTACATTTTTAACCATTATGAAATTTTATTTGTGGTTGTCCATCTGCATGCCAGTCTGTATGTGTTTGCTAATTCTCTTACTTGCAAAAACTAGTTATATATGCACTTACAGCCCGATATTTACCTGCATACCGTTACGCATGTAATGTTTCCCGGGAAATGATTAAGTATAGGTAGGTTGACTCTGATACAGATTAATCGATAGCTGTTTCTGAAGAGGCCTGTTGTATTCAATATTGATTTTCCCAGAATCCCAGAAACCTCAGTATAGTTAAGAAAACACTGTTTGGGATTCCTAGATCATGATTGCATCGAATCGTCTTCTACCTATTAACCTTTGGATCAGAGGAAGATCGGCAAGGATGTTGCTTGATGTAATTTACGTTTGTGCCTGCGCAAAGTGAAGTATTGATTTGGAAACAATGAAACTGATAGATGATTTCATCTAAATCGGATGAAAACTCTGGAAATTAAGCTTGTTACTAGGTTTTCATATTTGCATAAGAGCAGGAACTAAAAATGCAAAGATTATGTTGAAATTGCTAGGGGAATGCTAACATTAATTTATCCCAAATGTACTCAAAATTGAACGATATTGGGCGACGGGGGCGTGAGAAAAATATGCATGATGGAATTTACGTTTGGACATGCGCTGAATGAGTTATTGAATTGGGAACAACGAAACTGATACAGGTCCACGCACAAAATCGGTTGAATATTGTGGAAATTAAGTTTGTTACAAGGGTTTGCGGACATACGCAGACAAACACACACAGAAAGACACGGAACGGAAGTTGTTCAGAATGGTAAAAAAGTTTTCCCCCTGTAAAAAAACAACAACCGTTTGTTTTTTGAAGAATAAAACTTTTCCATCTCTCAAAAGTGAAAACGATGCTTCCGCTACCTATAGGTAGACTCGGAAGAAATAAATTTATGAGATGAAATAAGTATCTACCAATGCTTCACTATCACATCTGCACGGACAATAGTTAATTAAATTGATTTCGCTAAGTTAGAATAAATCCCATTGGAACTATATCACCTGATAATTCTATTGGAATTGTATCAGCTGATATTTACAAGGCAATTTCTATGTCTTCCATGCCCACTATCTGGCGACCATTGATGGAATTTATTTAGGTATTGATTGGCCAATTAGATTTGCTAGCTGCAAATGATTTCTCTATGGTCTCGCGCTTAGAACGAACCGAAGGTGTTTTTACGATGTTCTAGCCCTTAGAGAAAGCGAACCGTTCAACGTACGGCGTTGCGGATGGTTGTAATCGATTCTCTGGGATCATATTCATCATTGACAAGCACAAAATCATTACTGTTACCTAGAAAGTTTTTGAGATCTCGATTTTTGAATGTTGAGCACTTTAATCCCTACAGGGATGATCCCTTTCAAATTGACGTCGAGCTTCTAGGATCATCTAGACCCCAAATGTGATTTTTAACCCAAGTTTCATGTATTATACCTAGTTTGGTCTTGTAATTTTAGAGAAAAGCTCTGGATGGTGGATGGACGAATTTGTTATTAGGTATTCGATTTTTGGATTTATGCATCTTGAAACGTAAACCAACACATTTTCATGGGGGTTAAAAAAAATTTTTTTCTTGGTCATTTTCAAAGGTTCATAATTGAAAATAATGAAGAATATTACTCAAAACAATAGCAAATTTTATTTTTTATTTTAGTTATTTTTTTAAGAATATGCGCTAAAAATTTTATCAATTAAGAACTAGAACATTAAAACGTGTAGGGGAGAGTAGGGTAATACCGCCAAGTCGGGAATTACCGCCACCCCATATAATTATTTAACCACCTGAGTGACAAATCTTGTAGCCAAATATCGTCATCTTTAGATCAGCAGTAATGCTGGGAAAGTTGGTTTGGGGTCATTAATTTGTTTTCATCAAAGATAAGCGAGTTCACAGTTTTTAAAGCTTGGCGTTCTAGTTTTACTGTTGTCGAATTTGCGTGGTAAGTAACAGTTTTTCATACGTTTATGTAAATTGTTGAGCATGACGACGTAGAAAAATCATTTAGCTTCAATTTCCACCCATTACTTCATGATTTTTTACGAAAACTGTAGTTTTTAATGATTTTTTATCTCGAAAAGTTTACTGGGGCAATATCGCCACACCGAATTCAGGGTAATTCCGCCATGGCGGTATTGCCCAATGCTCCAATCATCAGTCTTGCTGGATTTTTTCAAAGTTTTTTGTGGTAATAATCACCTATTTCTATTGAGTCTGAGTAATTAAAACCTCAATTAATATTTAAAATACGAATTATATTGTGATAGCTTATCTCCATAAGCACCTCTATATTTACCTAATCGTGACTTATTAGATGTTTACCTAGGTACCTATCTACTGAATAATTGTACAGTAGGTATCTACCTAACTGCCTTCCTAAATTAACATAATCGTTGTAAGATTCCACTCTTCTTGCTCCCGTATTGATTTTTGACAATGGACGTAATACCTCTAGCTGGGGTAATACCGCCATTTACTAGGATCTCGTAAATTGTTGTTTATTAATGTAAAGTTTCTATACAACCATCAAAAATGTTGTAATTCACTACTAGAGGTGTCATTTTATAATTTACATCAAAATATTAATCTCCTGAGCGCAAACCTGGGCTGTGATAGACAAATATGCATAAGGTGGCGGTATTAACCCATTTTCCCCTACCTATGTATAAATTATGCTGAAAAATGTAGGTACTTCACTTTCATTAATTAACCGATAAAAACTGCAGAAAATACTAAAAATCAAAATCCTTTGTTTGAATAAAGAATATTATTTATATACCTGTTTTTTTTTGGTTTATTATTTCCAATAATAAGCCTATGTGATCGTGTAGCAAAAAATTTGTATAACCCCCTCAAACTTTGTCACTTTACGTTTCAAGGTGCGTAGAATCCAAATTTGAAATGTCCGTCCGCCGTCCGGGCCATAAAAGGCCTAAGAATTTACTTAAAAAACCCTTTCTTTCGCACATAGACTCCATTTGGGGTCTAGTTGGTCCTAACGTTTAACCATCCCGATCGCTTTACTCGCATAGATGCTATGGGCCAAAAACGGGCAAAAAAGTGTCTTTTTCGACGCGCGCACGCCTGGCACGCTTGGCAGGGGGTCACGGTGGGTGGAGAGGGGGGGGGGGAGCGGGGGGTGGAGTGAGAGGAGGCGCCGGCGCCGCGGCACCTGGTGGTGGATACGGCGCCGGCCTTCCTTCGAGGCATGAAAATGTTTTTTTCAAGGTCATATTTGTGTGTTAATACAACAGCTTTTCCTACGCATATTCAATAACATATCCTCTCGACTTTTCGTACGTACTCGTACTTAGATAATGATATTATTAAGGCAATAACTATTTGAATAGATAGGAGCTCAAATCGAGAAATATAAACATGCGTATATAATTATAGAACTATAGGTTGTGGCAACTCGAAGTAGGACACGCCGAGGAGTTTGGACGGGCCTTATGACGTACTCTAGCCAACTAAAACTACGATCATACTCAATTGAAAGAATAATAAACCTTTGTGAAATAATTTGCAGCGTTTTTGCCATAAAATAGATAGTGGACTCAGCATATTGCACTCAATGTGCTACAATTTCAAAAAAATTCAACACGAATATATACACTCGTATGATATTTTACGACAATATTAGCTTCATGATTGGAACTTATTTTGATTCCCTATACTACGATATTATAGGGTGAAAGCCCTGCTGTGATTTCTAGAGAAAATTAACTATAATGCAACAGATGAAATGAAAAATATCTCTAATAATTTCCAATTCTGTGTAGGTAAGTACAATACATAATCGAGTATCCTGTCATTATGAAAGCACAACATTCATAGTCTATATCTGCTCTGTCATTTAACGGCGGATTGTCCTTGGGTATTTTGTGACCTTCCGTCAATCGGATGTCCTGCTTTATTAGTTTTCCCTTTCATTTCTGCCATGTAATGCGCAGCGGCGGATGGAAATGTCGCGATATGGGAAGGTACCAGTGGCGGCACTTAAAAAAAAAGCCGATGATATGGATGATGTTCCACCAAATCATTCCAACGAGGATAATGTTATCTAGGTTCTATTCCTTGTCACGCCCAAAACTATACTATGTTTTAGTCCGATTTTTATGAAATTAGCAGGAATTGTGCGAATTAGCTCCTAGAATAGCAGTCCTTAACCTTTTTGAATTGGCGGAACACTTCTAAAGACCAAACGTTTTCGCGTAGCACTTGATTTTGTTTAAAAAGTAATTATAGATATGCTTATTAGTTATTTAGTACTATTTGTTATTCGTAGAGATTTTAAAATATATTTGATCATTTCGACAACTTTTCAATGATGGTTAAGCTTGCATGTTTTTAACCACTTTTTCGTTATGGGGGGGGGGGGGGGGGTTGATAATTTCGTAGATTTAACAGCTCCGTGAGCGAACATTGATGGAAATCGTTACAGGCATGGATTGGTAGTAGAGAACGGAGTGAAAAGTTTCAGCGTAATATTTCATTGTTGCCATGGTCATTCTCTCTTTTTGCTACGTCTTTTCATAAATCTGACTTTAAAATGCTACCATTTCCCTAAAACTACAAGTTACTTTCTACCCGAAATATAATAGAAATAAAATGAACCAAAGTAGGTAGATTTTAGGTATAATTTAAAATGAATTGTTAATGATAAATAAAACGCTGCAAAATAAATAATTTAGCAACTCAACATGAATTCCTGAGTTGATAAAATGGTCTATAAACTCATTCCATTGTTGGATGTCCTCTGATTTGCTGTCGGTTGGGGACTGAGGTTTGCGTGAGAGAGAATTTGAAGACTCCAGAGTTTTGCCGAATATGATAGGACTGAAGTTTTGGAGAAGCGTGCGGTTCTGCGTGGGGGTTGAGGAAGAGGTTCTGGATGGAAACTAGGCTTCAAGACCTTGATTTTCTTATTTTCCTGGGAATTTAATGTGGTTTTTAATGAAACGCACCTGCCCCTTATTTGAAAACGCACTTGCCCCACAGTAAAAAAAAGAGGGGCAAGAACGTTTTATTAATTTAGGGGAAAATGGGGTAATATCGCCCACCTTAAGCATATTTGTCTATCACAGCCCGGGTTTGCACTTAGAGAGCTTCAGATTTTGAAGCAAATTATAAAAAAAAACATCTCCAGTGGTGAATTACAAGGAAGTAGCTTCTCACCATATTGGGAACTTGGTTGACAAGAAAAGGATTCACTAAAGGTTTACAAACAATTTCCACGTCAGAATAGTAAAATTGGAACAAAATAAATATTGGTAAAATAATGTTGGTTCATCACAAGAACTGAATTATTGACAAAGTTCAACGAAATATTTTATAGCATTTCATTTTCCCGGCTTATAAAGTTTTTAAATTTGTGCAGTTCTTTAGGTCGCAGCAAAATTCACAAGATTAATAACGTCCATTGTTAAAATGAAAACGGGAGCATGAAGCGTGGAATCTTACCACGATTATGTTAATATAGGAAAGAAGTTAGGTAGATAGGTACTGCACAATTTATTCAGTAGATAGGTAGGTAAATATCTAATAAACCACGATTAGGTAAATATAGAGGTGCATATTGAGATAAGGTATCACAATATAATTCGTCTTTCAAATATTAATTTATATTTTAATTACTCAGAATCAATAGAAACAGGTGATTATTACTACAAAACACTTTGAAAAATCCATCAAGACTGAGGAATGGAGCATTAGGGGCAATACCGCCATGGCGGAATTAGCCTGAATTTGGTGTGGCAATATTGCCCCAGTAAACTTTTCGAGATAAAAAATCATTAAAAACTACAGTTTCGTTAAAAAAACATGAAGTAATGGGTGGAAATTAAAGCTAAATGATTTTTCAATGTCGTCATGTTCAACAATTTACATAAACGTATGAAAAACTATTACTTACCACGAAAATTCGACAAAAGTAAAACTTGAACGCCAAGCTTCAAAAACTGTGAACTAGCTTATCTTTAATAAAAACAAATTAATGATCCCAAACCAACTTTTCCAACATTACTGCTGATCTAAAGATGACGATATTTGGCTGCAAGATTTGCCACTCAGGTGGTTGAATAATTATATAGGGTGGCGGTATTCCCCGACTTGGCGGTATTTCCCCACTCTCCCCTAAAACGTGTACCTGCATAAATTATACTGAAAAATGTAGGTAAGTACTTAACTTTCATTAATTAACCGATGAAAACTGCCTAAAAAAATAATAAAAATCCAAAACCTTTGTTTGAATGCAGAATATTATTCAGAATAGTTTTTTTTTTTGCCATAAAATAGATAATGGACTCAGCATATTGCACTCATCGTGCTCAAATTTCAAAACAATTCAACACGAGTCACTGGTCTGCGTGGTGTCCTTCAGGACTCGAGCCCGGTGCGGTGGGTCCTTTCATAACCCTACTTCCAAAGAGAGATCGAATAGTTTTATTTCACTTTGCTGGTAGTAGCATTTATATAGTTGTGGTGAAAACCACCCCCTCTTTTCAACAGCCCTTTTCAGGGCTACCAAAAAGAGGTAGGCACAACACAAAAATATTTATAAGACGTCGAGTTACAACTCCGTCAAACAAAATATTTCACCAGAGAGAAAATACGAATTTCTCTCTCAAAAGTGAAATATTCACTAAAAACATACAAGGCGACCTCCCTAGACACTTACTGGGCGAGAGAGATGCGACAAGTATCCTGAACCAAGTCGCCTTGAACGAGAAAACTCAAACAGAAAATCAAACGTCCTCTAAAACTAGCAAGGACAATTCAAACAAGCCTACTCGCCAATCAGAAACACTGATTACACGAGAGACAATAGGCGAACCAACCAAGAGGCGGCAAGCAACCACCTCTGGTCCAGCAGCCACCCCGGGGACCCCGTCTGAACAACTGACGCAGAGAAAGCACCCGAGGCCCCCGGCTAAACTCAAGGTCGCCGGCTCCGCGACGGACGCTCGTAAGCACCCCGGAGGACCAGCTCAGCTATCATACTCGCAGATACTGAGAAAACAATGTGCGAGCCAATGAGATTACACAGTCGAATTAATGAAATTAAGCGGACCAACCAGGAGGCGGCAGGGGGCGGCCACCTCCCTATAAATACCCCGCTCGGAGCCTCCGAAATTCATTCTACTCTCCGCTCTCGACGACGACACCTCGAAGTACGAAGATTTCTACACGCTCTACGCTGACGAACCTTCTGCATCCCGAGTTCATCTCAAGAACGGCTTCCTACTGCTTTCTACAAGGCCTACCTTCTCTCCACACAGATCTCGCATTGGCATCTACGAGTCCAGTGATTATTCATCCTGCTCATTGCCCAACGTAGTTCATCTGTCAGGACGCCACCCGGTACATCTATCGATATTCTCTTTAGATCGTACGCCCGAGGGACGTTCCGAGCCGTATCACCCGGGTTTCGTAGCATTAGGCTCGTCACCGACCGCCGGGATACGCCGGTAAATTACTCTGCTCATCCGCTCTAATTTACCGTCCAAGGAAGTCTTTTTCAAGACTACAAGGTAGGACCCTGACATACGAGCAAAGGAAAGACGCTCTGTCAAGCGAGTCCACCTTCCTAAACCCTCTATTTCTGTACATAGAGGCATCGAAACGAGCTAATAACTCGACTATTTCGATGGAACGTCGGCCGTCTTATTTCCTCATGCAAGGGGAGACAGACGACGGCGAAGCCGGGCCTCTTAGCCCCCGTAGCGCTCCCTACAGGCTACCCGGCCAATCCGCCGGTCCAAGCGACGGCGCAAGGCTCGATCCTCACGACGAGATCGCCTTCTCACCTAACGTATTCGTTAAAGAAACGTTCGATCAAGCCTCGCCTATACAAAAGATCGAGGATACCTTTCAGACCCGCTCTGAAGTCAATCATTACGATTCGACCAAGCTGTCCGAATACCCACGATATTCGACGCAAGCCTACCCGGCCGATCCGAGTGTCAAATACACTCCAAATGTGCAAAAAACGAAGGATACTTTTCAGTACCTCAACCAAGCTCAACATATTCCTCCTACAGATATAAATCTTAGGCCGGAATATTACAAAACGGCTCAGTACCAAACTGATCGAACCCAGCACCCACTATGCGAGCCCAGTGCTCCACGCGGCTGCGACACGAACTATCTCTCAGTTCATCCCGCCGAGCAAGCTGACCTTGACGGATCCGCCCACATTCCTTACAGGAATAACACGGGGACTAACCCGCATAATCAGAATATAAATGTCCCACTTGGTTTACCGACGCCAAGTAAAACATATATAAATCCACTACATTCAGTTATTAGCCTATTTTACATCTAGTCTTAGTTGTATTACTTTATTTTTGGGTTTTTCATCAACCACTTTGGGGGCTGAACAGTGGTCATCACTGTGCCCCTCATTTTTTTCCCCTCCGAGTAGCAGGTGGAGTCCATGATAGCGCTCCTTTTTAGTCAAGGATGGCAACATGGCTCCCCTTAGAATCGTGCCACTTCCAGTGTCCCTTTGGACACCTTGTTCAATGCCGCTAATGACCCTTGTGGTTGAGGTGCGGCTTAAACCTTGAAAAAAAAAAAAAAAAAAAATAAAATAAATAAATAAAATAAAATAGAAAATAATTAAATATAGGATTATGTAATTCCTTAATATTCGTCCCTTCTCTGACTACATTCGTATTTTTGAACCGATGAAGTAGTTAGGTAGGTATGTACTTGGAGTTCGATGTCTATTTGAAATTTAAATTTTCGAAAAATTTTCCTCATCCTCCTTGATGCTACCATTGGCAAACCCGAAACTCGTAAACGAGTTCCACTATCTGCTTTACAAGCAGATACCATGTTACATGGATATGTCTTCGATTGGGGATTTCATAACGGTCGTCCTCGAGAGTTGTAAACAAATCCTTTAACATTGGACTGTAGGCGACGAAATGTAGGATAAAGAATTTATTTTATCATTCTTGGAGGCACAAAAAGCGTACAATAAATTAAAGTTATTTCTCCAATACAGACGCAATGAGTTGTTGTTAACAGTCGACTGTTGTCAGGGGATGAAATTGTTTCCTATGGAGTGGAGTAAATGCTTTTGCTTTACGTTAAGAATATTATAACCGGCTTATTAAAACTGTTTATAGTCCAATAAACTTAGTTTAGGAATGTAGCCAGGTACGTAAGGAGGGGGAAATTGGTAGCTTGAGATGTGAACATTTATCACATGAATCAAGCGCTTTCCAACGAGTGGCGAACGATTTCTGTGCGATGAAAACTGCGATATTATAGGGTGAAAGCCCTGCTGTGATTTCTAGAGAAAATTAACTATAATGCAACAGATGAAATGAAAAATATCTCTAATAATTTCCAATTCTGTGTAGGTAAGTACAATACATAATCGAGTATCCTGTCATTATGAAAGCACAACATTCATAGTCTATATCTGCTCTGTCATTTAACGGCGGATTGTCCTATACAATTAGAAAATTGGAAACCTGTCAAACGCTTCACGTTATATCAACTTGCAACCCCTAGTTTCTGGTCTATATTCCTTTATATAGCATTTCCAATCCAAATGAAACCTTTTCCAAGTCAAATGAAACCTTTTCCAAACCAAATGAAACCTTTTCCAAACCAAATGAAACCTTTTCCAAACCAAATGAAACCTTTTCCAAACCAAATGAAACTTTTTCCAAATCAAATGAAACTTTTTCCAAACCAAATGAAACTTTTTCCAAACATAGTGTATTTCTGTGAAGAAAACAATCGTAGATAAATAATATACATATTACAAAATTTCAGAAATTCAGTCATAGAGGTTCAATCAGTCAATGTAAGTAAAAAATATGCGTAAATATGTAAAAAAAAGTATATGTATAAAAAATATGTTAAAAAAAAGGAACCCACAAAAACAAGTTTTTAATGTAACTCTTTCTTTTTCTCATGTTCTTGGTTAATTTTATTGTTGTTTCAATATTTGGTAGTTTCTTGGCAACAGTAAATTGAAACAAAATCACATTGTTTCAAAATCACATTGATAATAACTTAAATTAAATTGACAAGGAAAATCATTTAATATTTTATTGACCCTGGATTCGTTGTCATTTTATGCAGACGTTCAATAGTATCCTTCTCCTCCCTCCTCCTCCTCCTCCCTCACTCCTCCTCCCTACAATACACAACACTTGTAAGGTGTCCCATATTAAATTTCAAATTTTCGAAAATTTATAGTATAACTAACTTTTTCTTCGCGAAAATTTGATAGATTAAAATGTACGCCAGCATGAACTCGTGTGCAAAATTTCAGATCGATTGGATATCGGGAAGTGGGTTAAAAATCGATCTGAAATTTTGTCTCAAGAAAGAAAGAAAGAAAGCAAGCAAGCAAGAAGAGAATCGAAGTTAATAGAAAGAGTTAAAAAAGATGCGAGTACTACCTACTACCCTGTCGCTTGCCACAAAGAAGGAAATGAAATATCGCATTAGGAACGAATGCGAATACTCGTTAGTCACAAAAAAGACATCAGACGTATATGTATTGGTGACTCCCCTTAATTATCGGTTTCTCCGTGCGGGCGTGGCCAGTAGGTAGGTACCCACTCACATTCAACAGTCAGATATTCCTCAAACTTACTTTCCTATTCTACTAAGGTGAGATCCTGAAATGAGCCTGAAATTCATCGAGTTTTCATTTTGTCAACGTCTTTCTATGATAGGTACAATTGCATCTACCTGCAACTTGCAGGGTACCTACCTATCGAGGTACCTCAGTTCACTCATTTTCTCAATAGGTTTCATTTGGTTAGGAAAAAGTTTCATTTGATTTGGAAAAAGTTTCATTTGGTTTGGAAAAAGTTTCATTTGGTTTGGAAAAGGTTTCATTTGATATGGAAAAGGTTTCATTTGACTTGGAAAAGGTTTCATTTGGCTTGGAAATGCTATATCGTGTTATTCAGTTTCGTCATAACAATTGTAGTCCAGTATAAAAAACATAAGAGACGACAAAATGCCTAATTGGCACCATAACAACACTGTATTCCCTGACCAAGTATTGTCAATCGTGAAATTTTATGTAACTTTATCATGTCACTTTTATTATTATGCATCATGTACTGTAATTATGTAATCATTATTATCATTGTAATCATTGTAATCATAAAAAACCAAAAAGATGATGCACATCCCCAAAACATAAATTGAGAAATTTTGTATCCCCAAAACTAAATCTGCATAAAACATTTGCCTACAAAAATAATTACTAAATACAAAAAATAATAATAATAAATAAAACTTTTGGGTCCCCAAAAATTCATCTTAGGGGGAAGGAGTTACGTATAACGCCCCAACCTTTGAGTAATAACAAGCTGACGCAGCAGCTAATCCCTATAAAAGCCCGCGGCCATCAGCCTCGGGAGTTCAGTCTCCATCCGTTCGTCCACACGTATACATCTCGGCGCAGTGCATCTCTTGTGGAAGTGAAATAAAAGTTGTTTTTAAAAACGTAAATCTCCACGGCTATTACTTAATTTATATATATATATATATATATATATATATATATATATATATATATACATATATGTGTGTGTGTGTGTGTGTGTGTGTGTGTGTGTGTGTGTTTGGGTCCTTCCAGACGATAACTCTCCTTAGGATTGAGATAAAAATTCCGTTCTTGCGCCGAAAAATCAAGAACTCCAAACGAAAGGACGAGTTCGTTGACCAGCATTTCTCCAGCACATTAAATTGGTCAAATTTCAAAAAGTACTAAAAAATCACTAAAAATAGCCGAAAAAAAACAGCTAAAAATAGTTAAATTTATATTTTTAGTAGAATATTGCTCAAATAAAGTTTATTAACTATAAAATAGAACATTGAAAAAAATTATGTTCAAAATTATGCAGAAAAATGTACTTGAATTTCATTAAAATGTGCTAAAAAATCTATAAAAACTCCAAAATCTCTCTTTTAGTCGCAGAATATTATTTAGAACGGGTTTTTGGCCATAAAATTGGTAGTTAACAATTTCTTTTCCCTCAAAGTCCCTAATTTTCAAAACAAAGTAACATAATATAGTACGATAATTTACGAAAATTCGCTCATACGATCATGCTGCATGACTGGAACTTTTTAGTACTTTCTTGGATATTTTTCCAATAGATACGACCCATCATAATAGCATCCATGTGTAATGGATAGGGTCATTCCATGCCAAATCAACACACTTTAAATATAAATTTTACCTCACCATTTTAGATTTTGCTCAAATTTAGTATATTCATAGTAGGTGTTGAGACTAAGAAAAATACCAAATTTTTTATCCCAAACCGTTTCTTAAATATGGCTATGTAAAACTTACAAAATCTCTAGGCTATTTAATTAAATATATAATGGTATACTATGTATAAAAGTAAAAAAATATCAGAAATATATCTTGTAACCTAACTTGTAAAAAAAAAAAAATACTATCTTGTGAAAATAACTTTTCTTCGTCCGTGTGGGCCAGCTACATCATTCTCCTATCCTAAACACACGGATGTCCTGTGGGTGTCAGTTGTGGAAAGTAAATCCAATTACACCGACTGGGAGAACATAAACTCTAGCTGAAAGCGATCTTAGCCAAACCCAACTGGTTTTTACAAAATGTAATTCCGTAAACTGAGATAATGTTTAGGGAAACTGCTGTCAACTCAAAACTTAATTTTTCCTCAGGTTAGTGTTAATCTAGATAGTTGTTTAAACATTATCGTTAGTACTGCACCAATTGTGTTACATTTACTTACCTACTCATCATCATAAACATGTATAATATTATGTAAATTTTGATTAATCTGTTTGTACCAGAATTATTACATAACTATTTAGACTATTTTCATACCTTTTTCAAATTTATTGTTATAGAAGTGTTCAAGATTTTTGTTTCACTAATTAATAGGCGATTAACTTAGTTTAAATTGTATAAAATTAAAGTAAGCAACCTAATTAACTTAATTTTTATTAGAATATATCTATGGCTATTGGTTTTGTTTTAACAAGATAGTATTTTGAATTAATATTTCTGATATTTTTTTACCTTTATACATAGTATACCTTTATATATTTAATTAAATAGCCTACCTCTTTGGTAAAAGTACATATGTTTATTATTTAGTCAAAACCGGGCTATTAGTGGAAAACTAGTGTCAGGAATTTTTTTTTCAACAATGAACCCATCATCATCCCATATTTATATTTTGTCACATTGTTTACAACAGTACTAAGTATTTATAGGAATATTTTGAAAATGTTAAATTATGTACCTACTTTTTGGAAAAAAATTAAATCAAAATTTTATTTGTATTTTGACAAAAAATTTTCTATTAGAACCTATGTCCTGTTGTATATCTCTGGAAAGAGCATAAAAAAGCTGCAAAATGATACCTCTCCCAGCTCTCTAGCTCAATCAGGACAGTTCCTAGAGCGAATAGTATAAAATCCGTTCATGGTTTTTTGGCGAGATTTTGTAATTTTACATAGCCATATTTAATAAACGGTTTGAGATAAAAATTTAAAATTTGGTATTTTTCTTAGTCTCAACACCTACTATGAGTATACCAAATTTGAGTAAAATCTAATATGGTGAGGTAAATTGGGTGTGTTGAATTGACATAGAATGACCCGATACGAGTAACAAAAGTAGTGTGAAGCCTCGCACCAGATTTTTTTTCTTCTTAATTTAAGGATAGAATACTATGGAATTTACAGTAAATTGTTGAAAAAGGCAAATATTTCGAAGTTTTTGTGTATTAAGGGAATTCAAAAAATTCTCAACAAATTCACGATATTTAGGTATATTGTATTTTAGTAACTATTGGATATGTTGCTTGTGATGATCACAGTAAGCACTGCGTATGAAAACATAAAATATTACAACTTATATGCAAGTGAAGACAATAAATTGGTAGATGTTTCTGGTACATAATTACCTTCTACCAGAAGTGGAGAACTACGAGTTTCATATCCGGTTTTACACCAACCATCTTGGAGCAGGAAGGGTCCGGGGGAAGGAAACAAAAACATTCGACAGTTCGCAGGATTTCTCGTGTCTTCATATCTAGAATGAGGAGATGCCCGGGTGTACAGATGAGCACAATGTCGTCCATGACGATGTGAATCCTGTAGACTAGTCCGTACCTCCTCTCAACTTGGAATTTCTCTACAGGACGCAGCTTCTCCGTATCATAGACAGTCACTGTGGAGGGAACTCCAGCATGTGCATGTTCTGCGTAAGTAATGAGATTCCCAAAAGCCTGTACAGTCCTCCCCACGATACCATGCAAATTTGTCAACGTGTCCAACATCCGACCGTCTCTCAAGTCGAATAAAAGCAATTTTTCCTCCGAGAGACTTTCCATAATAGCCACTGTTCCCGTAAGTAGTTTACATTCCAAACGCCCTTCTAGTTGCAGAACTGTTTCACTGTAACTAGATTTATCTACATCATAAGCATACATCGAAGTACAACTCTGATATGTCATAATTAAATGTACGATGTTCCCACGTAAAATTAAAGAGGCACATTTTAATTGTTCTCCGGCGATCTGCCTAGGCAAAGCCACTTCTGGGATTTTGGTTTGGAACTCCAGATCCCATATGTGCAGAGGTGAGTACCACAATACATCTCCTTCATCATAACGTGAAAGCATGCCGACAAAATGCTTACCATTGTGGTCACACTTTATGTTAGGGATGCCAATGTTAGGGTAACCAATTTGCTCATACCAGTTTGTCAGGTCTGGGGTATCGGGGATGGTCTCCGACTGGTTCCTGTCAAACAAAGCGAGAAACTTCTGGTTCAGGTTTTTATCTTTGTCTTTAACATAAACCTGCAGCAAAGTGCGTTGAACAGCCACCAGGATGTTGTTGGATAGTTTGACGAGCGATGGTATGTGGTGTATCAGCCTGAGATGTATTTCACCTGTCATGATTGGGTCGTCCACTATGTTGAACACGGTGTATGATGAATAGTCGAGCTCAGGAACCAAGATGAGTTCATTGTCAGTCTTCATCCTACTATAGGCAGGTGAAATACTGCTAATAAAGTCTTCCCGGCAGCATCCACGTTTCCAATTTCTTTTGAGATCGACGTCATCCATGTATCTCCTTCTCCAAACGCACAGCATCGGCAGATTCTCCGATTCGAACACTTCGTACGAAGATCCCACTCTCTTGCGTTCAGCCCGTAACTTCAATCTCTCCTCCGATATGTTTTTCCTGCACAGCTTCTCCCAGATGCGGTCGCTATTGACGGCATTGCGCCAACCAAGGCAAACTAACGAGCAAGATAGAACATCTTCCAAAGCTAATAGTAGCAAAATGATTTCAAACACCTCTTCAGGCAAACCAAGATGGTTATCAACCGACATTGGAAGTCCGCGTAAAAAACTGAGATAAACCAAAAACAACAATGAATGTTAACGATTAAATATAATCGTTTCGCAATTACAACTAGGAAAGTAGGAAGCACTGATTATACCAACTAGGTGTGGCAGCAAAATGTGAAATATGGGAAATTTATACCGAGTTATCAATTCGATTATCAGATTGATGTGTCTTTACTGATGGATGTAGGTGGGAGATCTCTATTAGATGCCTTTGCCTTGTGTGACCAACTTCTTCTTCCTCAACTAAGATTTCAAATAAGGATGCGAAGCCAGCGGCAAGAAATTGAACTAGGTAGTTCCTGACTGCAAATCTTGTGCCATTTGGGCATTATTGTATCTACCCACCTATCTTTTTAGAAAAGTTTTGTGGAAAATGAAGCTCTTTTAGTAGCTCCAAAAATTTAAAATCAATATTTTCAAAATACTAAATTAAAATCTGTTTTATGACATTCTAAAATGATTTTTCATATACTGGGGCGCTCAAGTACCCTCCCGTGTGGCACGGATGCACAAATGGGCTCTTAAGCGCCCACACGCACTGAAAGTGTTAACAAAATCGACGAGAGCCAACTCGAATGGAAACCGGATCGAGAGCAGCTAGTTCCAATGATAGGGAAAAGTCTATGCATCGTCTAGTACCTACCTACTGCTTACAAGTACCTAGTACTCAATAGTACCTACCATATAGTGCCTTCTTTTCGCATTATTAGTTCATCATGGTTACTTATTGATATTAGTTGATAACTTAGCGTAATAAATCAGCTTTCCTTGACCCAACAATGGCTTAGGGATCATGAGATGTTATGATAAAATTAGAGCATTCCAAAAAGTGGCGAACGATTTTCCTGATATGAAAACTAAGGGAGTTACATTTCGCTAGCAACGCATTGGTTGTACGTAAAAATCAATAGAAACAAAACCCTTGCATACGAGTCTACAACACATTGGGACATTTTATGTCTTTAGTTGCAGACAAGTATGTGTTGCAGACTCGTATGCAAGCTCTAAGGGCCACTCAGCTGATCCGGACCCAAGGCATCGTCACGTATGCCCTAAAGAGACTAGATACGAAATTACAGCTTCCTAGAGTGTAAAGCATGGAAATTAGCTTTAAGAGCCACTCATCTGATCCGGACCCTGGGCATCGTCAAGGAAATGTCCTAAAGAGGCTACATACGAAATTACAGCTTCCTAGAGTGTAAAGCATAGAAATTACCTATTAAAATGATTTAACCACCGCTTCACAAATCAAACCGTTCTCGCAATATTCGGATCACCTGCTACGAATCAAATCATCGTAACACCAGCTCAATGAAATCATCAGAAATTGACAAGCGGTTGCAATCATGTTCACAATATCAATGATTGAGAATGATCACCTGTGTGTAAACAATTATTCAAATAACCATGCTCATAACTCAGCTTGTTGGCCACGCACTTCGCAGTAGTTAACATACCTACCTAATATGTTTGGATAAATCGAGAGCTTTCGAACGAATGGTCAACGAATTTTGTGGGATGAAAAACGGCGAAGTACCATTTTCCTAGCAACGACTCGGTTGTAAGCGGAAATCATCAAAATTATTTGGTAACAAATTTGGTAACGGTTTTCGAGTTATGTGCCAGAGCAAAGACATAAAATGTAAAAAAAAAGCCGATAATATGGATGATGTGCAAGTTCCACCAAATCATTCCAACGAGGATAACGTTATCTAGGTTCTATTCCTTGTCACGCCCAAAACTAGTTTTAGTCCGATTTTTATGAAATTCGCAGGAATTGTGCGAATTAGCTCCTAGATCAGCGGTTCTTAACCTTTTTGAATTGGCGGACCACTGCTAAAGACCAAACGTTTTCCCGTAGAACTTGATTTTGACCAAATGTAAATATACGCTATACGTAGATATGCTTAGTAGTTATTTAGTACTGTTTGTTATTCGTGGAGGTTTTTAAATATATTTGAAAATGTCGACAACTTTTCAATGTGATGGTTAAGCTTGCATGTTTTTGACCACTTTTTCGAATGGGCGGGGGGGGGGGGGGGGGGGGGGGGGCACTTGATACTTTCGTAGTTTTAACAGCTCAGTGAGCGAAAATTGATGGAAATCCTTACAGTCTATTGGTACTAGAGAACGGAGCGAAAAGTTTCAACGCCATATGTCTAAGTTTGGGGTCTCTGGAGCCTGGAGTCAAAAACACTTTTGCACCAGAACTCTCCGGTTTTTGAAAAGTAAAGTTATTATTGCAGTTCCTGTTGTTTGGTAACTCTCAGTTGTAACCTACTGAGATCGCTTCGGTACTAAATCTACCATTTTTTCGGATAGACATTATTCAACGTTTCCAAATATGCAGTAATGTTTTCTTTTTTTATTGTATGATACCACAGCTGTCAAGAAAGGAATCGTAAATAGGTGGGTACGAGCTGACTCGTTTTTCCCCTCCCTCATCTACTTAGATTTTACGTAGTGCATCGAGTTTCGAAAATGTCTCACGGATCACTGGGGGGTTCGCTGAAACTACTCTTAGGCCTCCTACCTTCTGTGGTTCAAACTCAAACGTTCAACAACTTTCTCTATTCTCTAAACCCCATCTTTTAGTTTGCCATATCATTCTTATATATTCCATTGGCGTTATGTATACAACCCAACAACATACAATACATATACAATACACAGAGCCAACTCAGTCTACCTATAAACAGCTGTCTGGCTTCCCAAAATACCCACTCTTTAGAGTGGAGGCACTCTGAAACAGGTGAAAAAGGTTAAATGATCTGCCACTAAGGTGGGTTGGAGTTGTCTACTCTCTTGTTTCCATGCCAGAAAAGTGACACTGTTACAGGTGGGTCAGGTGTGACACACTAAGGTGGGAGAGTGGTGCGCATACACAACCAACTCATTCTACCTATAACCAGCTGACCAGGGACCTTTTTCGCTAAGAGAACCACAGTCTTAGATGGTCCCCTATACATTTCATAGCTGTCGTATTCAAGCGCTAACGTGAGTTTACAATAACGTCGATTTCTTATGATCTATTTGTCCGATTTCGTTCATATTCAGGCAGTAGTTGAGTAATGTATCAGGATTGTATCCCGATTTGTTGAGTAATAATAACTATTGCACTCACTCAAAACTGCTCCAGTCATGCAGCATGATCGTATGAGCGAATTTCCATAAATTATCGTGTTATACCACGTAAAATTACTTTGAAATTCGAGTAGGGCTGTAAGTACAAAGAAATTGTTAACTTCCCACGTTATGGCCAAAACTCTCGTTCTAAATTATATTCTGCAGTTTATAATAGATTTTGGATTTTTAGTTCTTTTTACAGTTTTAACGATTTCTTAACATTTACTCAAAAATTTAAGTAAACTTTTCAGCATCTCTTTGTGTATAATTTTTTAATGTTCTAGTTCATCGTAAGAGTAGATAATCTCCTTTTGAATAAAAGTATGCTAAAAATATAAATTTAACGATTTTTAGCCATTTTAGTGGTTTTTAAATGCATTTTTTTAATTGGAGCATTTTAGAGTTCATTTGAAGTTCAAAGTCATTTGGAAAACGTGAATTTTTATCTCAAGAATGGAATTTTTATCTCAATCCTAAGAAAAGTTATCGTATGGAGTGACACACACACACGCACACATAAATATATACCTATGAAAAAGCGTTAAACTCTGGGATCCTTTTCAAAATGCCTCAAAACGGATTTAAATGGAGGACATTTTCGAAAATTTCGAATTAAAATTTATTGGAGCCATTGCAATAGCTTCATTTCCTAAGGAAATTCGCTTATTGGCTTACACAGACGAAACTTCGAGACTTATGTACCTACCAATTTTGATGAAATTTTGCTATAAGTTAGTGAGGAAGCTATACTGCCCTCCTAACTTGGTAGACTTATTCAATTTCTTTTTAAATAATAATTTTAATAAAATGATGTCTCCTCCGGCTATTTTATGTTCTCCTCTGAACTTTGTGTCGGTTGGCTATTAGTTTGTTTTGCGATATAGGATTGAAATGTGTATTTTATTTCAGTTGAATAGATGGGAAGAACGTGGAACGTTTAGCTGCATGAACCTAGACAATCTATTCATCAAATAAAAATGCCTTCAGACTGGATAAATATAATAAATTTTCGTTTTTACAAGAATTATTTATATGAAATTATTAATTTAATAATAATGAATTATGTGGGTATTTAATATTATTTCCGATTTCAAGTTGTTATTGACGTACCTACTTACTTTTACCAGGAATGGTCATAGAGGAGGAGAGTGACAGGAGTCCGCGAATGATTGTGGATTCGTCGTCAAGGGGACAGGATCTTCTGTGCTCTGCTGGCTCTACTTGTATTCCACTGTCGGAATGCACCATCATGGCTCAACTTTTACAGCAATCCTGTCTTCAAACTGATAAGTAGGTACAAAAACTAAGAAAACTGCGTTAAGGTAAGGAAGGTAGCTTATGGTAAGTATAGGTAGGTAGGTATACAGCATCTTCGAATTAAGTTGAACTGCTTGATAAAACTAAGTTAAGTTTCCTAATATTAGCATGGTAGGTACAAGCTTTTGCCGGTAACTAAAAGTGAAAAATGTTACAAAATATTGTCACGAAAAAAACGAGACTAAAGTAGTGGCGGGTCTAATATCATTGCAAGTCAACTAATGAAGCTGAAATTTAATGGTCTAGAAACAAATTATGAAGCCTAGAGCCCCCAGATCAGCTGAGTGAGATACGGAGCTTAGTTCTTTGCTATTCGAGACTAAAGTAGCGGTGGATCTAATTTCTTTCCCTATTCAACACATGAAGCTGAAATTTGAAATGGAAATCCCTTGGGATATTTAGAAACGAATCATGAATTCTAGAGCGAATTCCAGCTGAATTCTAGATCAGCTGAGTTAGATCCGGACTAGTTCTTTGCTATTCAACCTATGAAGGTGAAATTTGGAATGGAGGCCACTTGGGGCGTCTAGAAACGACACCCAGACCACCTTTTGCTTTCACATTGAGCCTCGGCTAAAAATTGGAAAGACGTGGAACACGCTTTCGTCAAGGACTTACTCAAGATTCGGTTCAATTTATTGAAAAATGGCCAGAATTTAACTTTTTGGTTGATTGAGCGAATTCAAAGTACGGCCGAATCAAGGAATTTCCTTGAAATGTCTAGAGAGATATCTGCTTCTCCTATAGCTGTAACGGCAGCTGCTAGAACTTGAAGAAGGAAGAAATCAAATTCAGACGGTATGTTACGTTATTCTCAACAGTAGTTGCTAATAAGTATGTTAATATTGAACTATTGTATAACTAATATTGAGTTATTGTGGTATCTGTATCTTAGATATGTAGGCAATTTGGACGTAAAACTATGTATGTTCGATACAATTCACAACCCAAAAAGTTGACGTGTGTAGTTGTCTACATCGACCTGCAATTTCTTGTCTGTGAACAAAGTTTCGAGTCTTCCAGACCTTACCACAGTGATTTTAGGGTTGGAAAGTATGAACCCGTAATTTATCCTCTTATGAATAAGAAGAATTAATATTCAAGACACTTCTAAGGCCTTATGAATGACAGTCAGATGGGTTGTAGGTACCGGATTTTAATATTACAATTTCAAATTAAATCACTCGCGACGAATTTGTCTCAGGTCAGATTCTTAGATTGAATAGCGAAGAATTTGTTTCCTGATCTCACTCAGCTGATCTGGGGGGATTAGACTTCATGATTTGTTTCTAGACGTCTCAAGGGTTCTCCATTTAAAATGTCAGCTTCATAGGTTGAAGAGGGTAAGAAATTAGATCCGCTGCTACTTTAATCTCGAATAGCAAAGAACTCAGCTCCGGATCTCACTCAGCTGATCTGAGGGGCTTTAGAAATATTAAATTAAACCTATTGAAAACCTATGAAATTTCCGTTTCATAGGTTGACTAGAAAAGAACTTGGGCCCGGTTCTGACTCAGCTGATCTGGATCTCTAGAATTGATGGATCGTTTCCAGATGTCTCAAGGGTTCTCCATTTCAAATTTCACCTTCATAGATTGAATAGGGAAAGAAATTAGATCCGCAGCTACTTTAATCTCAAATAGCATAGAACTTAGCTCCGGATCTCACTTAGCTGATCTGGGGGGGGGGGGGGGGGGGGGGTTTAGAAATATTAAATTAAACCTATTAAAGTTACTGAAACTTTGGCCTAGAAAACCCGTGCTAATTTTTACTGAACCTCAAGACCCCCCTCCCCTCCCCCCCTCCCCCCAACTCATTTGAGCCAAGCAGTCGAGAGGCCAAACCTTATTAATACCTTCGTATTCTTATGAATTTTTAATCATTAGGTTCCAAACTTGTACTTTTCATAATTAAGTATTATATGTTGTTATCTAGATTAATAAATTGTAATACTTAACTGGTTTTGAAATCATGCAACTTAGCTAAACTTTCTCTTATATCAATACAATATATGCAGCTACCTTGTTTATATATATATATGCTCTAACTCAAGTTTCTAATATTTTGACTTAATACGTATTGAGATAGTGGGGGTCAGGAGTATTAGTTGTTATAATAATTATGAATGATTATAGGAAAATGAAGAATTAAAATGAGAAGATCTCAATATACCATAGTAGGTACTGACATACCACTTGTCTGATCTTCTGGTTCATTTTCTTTTTGTACCCTGAGGATGGTATATAAATATAGGTACCGAAACTTTGGCCTAGAAAACTCGTGCTAATTTTACTGAATCTCATGACCCCCCCTCCCACCAACTCATTTTGAGCCAAGCAGTCGAGAGACCAAACCTTATTAATACGTATTTTTATGAATTTTTAAACATTAGGTTACGGGGTCTGACTTGTGGTTACAAGGGGAACGAACCTCTCGTATGCTGTCCTGACACGTGCCCATCTCCCTGGACAACGGAAAGAATCACTTTCCAGGGAACTTGCGGTCAACCTCAGCTTTACAACTACTGGAATTTGAAGTACAAAGGGGTCGGGAGCCAACCCTGGGCCGTGAGGGTTGGGTTCCAAAGTGAGTGGATCAAATGAATAAATTAATAACAATAAATGAAAAATGCTTGGCTCGTTACCATACATTTTTCCAAACCGAATTCATTCGTGAGGCATCTTTATTAGCCTTGGTCTGTAGTTTCTGTTTCTCTGTGAGATCATTAAACTCTTAAGCAAGTGATTGATTTGAAGCGTATAGGTAGGTAGCTTGTAATTATTGCTGCAGTGATAGATCTGTACCTACCTACTTATCATAAAAAGACGAACCGTAGCTCAGTTCACCCTCACACACCACTTTATTCACGACTTGAAGTTATTAGGTGTTCCTCGAGAGGTAAAAATGATTGAGTGAAAGACTCAATGATTCTTCGGATGTGATTATCACCTTTACTCCACCCAAGGGTATGGTTGTTTTGAAGGATCGAGCTTTAGTAGTTGGGAAACTGCTATTATTCACCGATATTTTTTCAACATCAAAACATTAGTGGGCAATAAAGGAAAGATATAAATATTGAATAATGACCACGTGGTTTTCATAACGTATTTTAAGGATCTTGAGCAGAGTTTTTATAAAAAATAAACCAGTCATGCAGCATGATCGTATGAGCGAATTTAAGTAAATTATATTGTACAATGTTGAATTGTTTAGAAATTTGACCTTTTTGTGTGTAAAGAAATTGTTAGCTATTAATTTTATCGCCAAAATCTCCATTCAAAAATATATTTTGGATTTGTATCTTTTTTTTTGCAGTTTTTATCTATTTTTTAGCAAATTTTTAATGACATTTAAGTACCTACATTTTGTACATACATTTTTGAATGTCCTATTTTATAGTTGATAAACTGTATTTGAGCAAAATATCAATTTAACGATTTTTAGCCGTTTTTAGGCCTTGATTTTTTGGTGCAAGAACGGAGTTTGTATCTCAATCCTAAGGAGAGTTATCGTCTGGAATGACACGTACCGTCTCAGAATGCCTCAAAACGGATTTCAATGAAGAAATTTTCCAAAAATTTTCCGAGCCATTAAAATTGCTTCACTTTCTACGAAAATTCGCTAACTGTATTTCCCACTTTCAAATCTATCGTTATTAAACTTCAATAATTCAAATTTCAACATTTTTGGCTACTTTTGCTCTTTTATTGATTATTGAGCACATTTCATTGGAATTTGAGCTCAATTTTATGCACAAAATTACTAACGACCATATGTATGACAAAAACTCCTTTTCCTAAAAAATCGACATTAATAAAAACATATAGTTAGGAATTTAACTAGGTATCTACCTTTCACTTCATCTGTTGTTAGCGATTTTATTTAATCACACTTTTTTTTAATAGAAAAAAAGGCATTGTTTAATATATTTCATCAACCAAACATTGCTAATTTTATCCAGAAATTAAAACAGTTTTGTGTAACCTTAGCCACTTATTGCCATTTTCGATCAATTTTTGAGAGCATAATTTAAATGTGTGCTCATTTTTATGCACAAAAAGTTCTGCTTTCTGAACAATACGAAAGTTTGCTAAAATATGTGTTTTCGAGGGTATTTCGATGTCGTGATAGCTATCGGTATCGTCATTTCAACAATACTGTTGAGTGCAGAGTAGGTAGGTAGTCTATGGGTTTTGCGGCAATACTAGATCGCACTGAAAGGAAACCCGTGTAGAGACTCCTCAGTGACTCCTTCATTTGTATTAATGACTTAGGTACCTCTTAATTTCGCCTCTTTGATAAGTTAGTTTATTGTTGCTCTCAGCTCTGTTGCAGTATCGATAATAAAATGTTGAACATTGTCATTGAAGCCCCATCTCAGGCTGATTTGTTAATCCATAACATAATGTTCAGACGTTTTATATTTTATTTAGGTATTTATTATTATTATTTATTAATTAATTTTTTTACAGATAAAATCAGTGACCGTATTGATTACCTTTGCACGGGTTCAATAATCAGCAATACGGTGATCCTTACTGCAGCGCATTGCGCTTTGGCAAAAACTGCCACTCACCAAATGTGAGTGAATAAATTACAAACTTTCTAAATTGCACTTAACATGTAATTTTGTGGTAAATATGCATACCCAGCATCAGTATGTTTGTATTTTTATCGTTTTAACTTAAATATATGCTTTTCAGGAATACAAATATTCTTTAATGGCATATGGCATTGATACGTTCAAAATACCTACCTCTTATTTTTTACCTCCTACTTATTTTTTCAGAGCTTGCGTGCGAGTTGGGGAGTACAATACAAACAGTGACCCAGATTGTACGCTCGGGATCTGTGGAAAAAAATCGGAGGATGTGCCTCTTAGTCACATCGTCGTCCATCCAGGCTACGATTCCAAAACATTTCGACATAACATTGCTCTTCTAGTCTTGAAAGAACCGCTCAAATATTCGTGTAAGCTTGCATTTGGTAACATTCACTGCAACTCGATTGGATTCTTGTATGATCATAATATTTACCTATCTATTAAACTTTTCAGTGACTGTTCAGCCGATTTGCCTTTACTCCAAATCCGCAACTAAGAGTAGTTTTGAAGGACACCGAGCTGTATTAGTAGGTTGGGGGAAAACTGCAAATCAACGAGGTGAATTTCAAAATAGATTACATTATTGTTTCTGTAGATCTATTATAATGAAGCAAACGTTCATGTGTACCCACTAAATATATATCCACGGGTTTCATTCATTAAATTTAATTTCGTATCATTTATTTGGTAAATTCAAAAATATTCATATTACAAAAATTAATATACATCTTTCTATGAATAAATAATGATTTAAAAACAAATAAATATAAACTTTGCCCACAAGAAGAATAAGTTCAAAAGAACTTGTGCTCTACAGTGGAGTTGCTGAGCCCTACAATAAGCGTATGTAAAGTAAAATGTGAAGTTGAAAGATGAAGAGAAAGAAAAAAACGAAGAAATGAACAGAAAAAATAACTACAAGAAGTTACAAAAATAATACATAGGTATTTTATGAACCTAAGAATTTATTGAATTCGAAAAATCGCAAAATAGAGTGAAAGAAAAAACAAAACAATATTGTTTAGTTTATTGACCGCTAGGTGATAATTATGACAGTTTTTGGGGGTTCTTGAGAGTTGGTCAGGCAATAATAAAATTCAAATTTCAGGGCCAACGTTTCGATGTATTTATACATTTGACATCAACGTAACGGTTTTTTCAACGGTTTTTCACATGTTGTCTCATTGAGTAATTGCTGATGTTCACATGTTTTCATGTGTTGTTTCATGTTTTCATTCGTTCAGTATTTGTGCATACATGAATGTGTTACAAAATACCAGATGAACGTGTAAACAGCTGTGTCGTAAAAACCACTCAAAAAAACTTTCGACAATATATTTGGTTCGGGGTACAACGCTTAGAGACGACCAAATTTCAGGAACTGGCTTTATTTACACAACTGACTTTACAGCACAAACAAACTAAACTGCACTAGACCGAGACTTACAAACGGTAACAAGAACTAAACTAACTTATTTTAGGGACGGACTCACTTTCACAAAATTAACTATTCACGTGGTAATATAAAAACTCGAACTAACTTTACATTTTCCCGTCACTACCAACTAACTACTACAGTAACGTTAAAGACACGCTAAACATTGAAAAAGGCTATGAAAGACCATGGATCCAGTTCCATACACATGGAAGTAGAGCAGCCCTGCATAAATTCCTAACATACTCCCACCTGAGGAATGAAATGACTCACAATCCCTAAATACAATCAGATTTTGATCAAAACAACAGAGGACATTTGAAATCCAAAAATTTAAACATTCATAAAAGCAAAACTTTCAAAATTAAACCTTTGAAATTAATTAGCCAAACTTGCATCTTAACATCCTCAAAAGACTGCACAATCACTATCACATAAGTATTTAGTACAAAAATAGCTCTTTATAATTCGAATTCCTAAATACAACTTAAACCTCAATAAGAACTCAATTAACAACATCCAAACATCTTAGGTATTTAATCAGAAAACTTTATAGGTAACTTAACTTTACGCCACAACGGGTCTCACAAATCTTTTCAATAAGTCTTTGCTTAGGAACTGTCGATTTCTTCTTCTCTTTATTCAAATTGTCCAGAGAGTGGTGAGCAGACTCTTCGCCAGGATTTTCTTGTCGATCTGACTCTTCATCATCTTGATTACGACGGTCCAGATCTCCAGAGGGTGGAGCAGTAACTTCTTGAATTGAATTAGAAAGCTCAAGTTCGAGCGGGTAAATGTGCTGGATAGCACGGCTGAGACGTCCATTGGTCGTCCGTAAAACAACTGCTCTGCATTTACCATCCTTGCCAATGATGGTCTCTTCAATTACAGCCAGAGGCCAATCTATTCGTTTGTCGCCTTCAGATCCAATGAGAACAACTTCTCCCACTTTAGGGCTGCGTTTTTCTCGAAAACCTTTGGGTGAAGCATTAAGTTGTCCAAAATACTCGATTCTGAAGCGACGTCTCAGCTCATTCTTAAGTAAAACTCGTCGCTGTAATTTTCTTTTCAGAGAACTGGCGTCAATATCGTCGAGCTCAGGAACTCCATCCTGTGAGAGATCTTGTAAAAACATAAGCGGTGTGATGGGAATTGGGTCATCGGGGTTCTCAGAAATGTATGTAAGTGGCCGCTGGTTCACATAGGTGGCACACTCATAGATAACGGTTACTAGCTCTTCATAAGTTAGGGAAGCCTTGCCCAAAATCTTCCTAAGTATGACCTTAAGAATTCCGACTAAACGTTCCCAGAACCCTCCCCACCATGCTGCACGAGGGGGATTGAACCTCCAATCAATTCTGTTGACTGCTCCATTTGCACAAACCTTGTCCCAGTCAACCTCTTGCATAGCGTTATTCGCACCATGAAAATTCAGGCCGTTATCCGAATAGACGATCGACGGACGTCCTCGAAGAGCCACAAAACGCCTGAAGCACATCAAAAACGCTTCCGTCGAAAGAGACGGGACAATTTCTAAATGTACGGCTCGATATATGGCACAAGTGAAAAGTGTGATCCACACTTTACTTCCATCAGCCAAGTACAAAGGGCCCGCTAGGTCCACCCCACAGATCTCGAATACATTTGCATCGCGAACACGATTTTCAGGAAGCGGAGGGGATTCAAGCTCCATTGGCTTGGCACAGTAACGCCGGCAAATTGCACATTTGGCCAGAATCTTCTTAATCGCCTGTCTTCCCCGAACAATCCAAAAGCGCTCCCGAATGAGATTCAGTAGGTTTTGTCCTATGACATGTCCATTATTCAAGTGAGTTTCCATGACCAATTTACTCACAACATCGTGGTCAGTAGGCAATATTATAGGAGATCTGAAATCTTCAGAATCCTTCCGAGCCCAAATCTTTGTTCGTAATCGAATCAAACCATCAGCTCCCATACGAGGTTTCAATTTCCTGAGTTTTGTATCCCTCAGCCCATCAAACACTTCACTCTGAACCATGGCCAACATGAATTTTTCCGCACGTTGAAGTTCCTCAACTGAGAGTTCTCCTCCATATTTCAATTTGCTTGAGAACTTGTTGAACAGGAACCGGAAAATCCATCCAATTACTTTCACATTCTTCGAGTATTTAGAAAATTTACCAAAATCAGCTGAAATTAGGGACTCAGGGAACGTTGCAACGGTGGTAATAACTGTTTTTCTCCTTTCTTCAAAGATTTCTGTCTCATTGGGCACTTCTTCGGCTGAGGGCCACTCTGATACAGGTTCACGCAGCCAATCTGGACCCTCCCACCATGACGAAGCCAAAAGCGTTCTAGGGCTGCAACCCCGACTGGCCAAGTCAGCTGGATTACTGACACCTGGAACATGATGCCAGTCACCAGGGTTTGTCAGGGAACGAATTTCTTTGACCCTATTGAACACGAAAACACCCCACGGTTCTTCACGTCTGATCCAGCTCAAAACAGTCGTTGAGTCACTCCAGAAATAACACTTCACGGGACCAATTTCCTTGCAAATATTGGAGGCAAGTCTGGCTCCAATGGTGGCTGCGAGCAACTCCAAACGCGGAATACTGACCTTTTTTAATGGACAGACACGTGATTTTGCCGCTATCAGTGTAACAAAAATGCCTTCTGCATTTTCCACTCGCAAATAGGAAACAGTGGCGAATGCCGATTGACTCGCGTCACAAAAAACATGTAATGAAATGTCACTATCTTTCATGGAAAGCTTAATCCAACGGGGAATTCCAATTTCGTCCAAAGCGCTAATTTCAGACAACCATTTCTTGAACAATTTTTTGTTCTTGTCTGATAGGGGCTCATCCCAAGTACCACCCTCCTTCCAGCTATCCTGAATAATCATCCTCGGGATCAATGAAGTAGGAGCACAAGCTCCAAGAGGGTCAAATAACTTCTGACTTGCAGAGAGGACCGATCTTCTTGTTACTTCCTCAAAATCTTCAATTTTTGGGGTGTTGACCTTCAACTCATCTGACTTTCGGTCCCATAAGATACCAAGTACAGGGGTTTTTGTATTATTTGTGAGCGAGGAATCTGTCCACTCCCACCCTCGTAGGTCGAAGCAGGCCTCGAGGAAAACCGCTTTCGCTTGGCTCACAAATACTTCCAAATCGTCTTGGTTTTCAACTGATGTCACGCAGTTATCCACATACAGGCTCCCGTTGAGTTGTGAGACATCATAGGGTGTACCACCATGCCTTCTCCTTACACCTAGAGAGATGGTGATTAATTACCGCAGCTAGCAGGTAGGGGCTGCTTGTTACTCCAAAAACTACCCTTTTATGACGGAAGATTCTCACTTCTCCAAACTGATCGAGCCACAAAAATCTCAAATAATCTCTGTCATTCTCATTCACAGAGATTTGCAAAAATGCTCGTCGTATATCTGAAATTACTCCAATTTCCTTCAAACGGAATCTCAGGAGTACCGAGGGAATCTGTTCAATGAGGTTATCACCCTTCGCCAAACACTGGTTCAAATTGGGTTTACCTGCCGATGCGTCAAACACTGGCCTCACCCGGGTAGTGCTGCCCTCTTTCACAATAGCTCTGTGTGACAAATAGTGACCAGAATCCCAATTCTCATGGGCCACTTGTTCGGTTATCCCATCCTGTAACCACTCCTTAAATACCTCATCGTAAGCCTCAAAATTTCCTTCGGCTCTCAACTTTCGCACAGTGGTTTCCAATCTATTAGCCGCCTGCTGAAAACCATGTGGCAAAATTGGATGGTCAATCAACCACGGCAAACTGACCTCATAACGTCCATCCTTTAATATTTTCACAGTTCTCAAAAAATGTTCCCGTGCAGCAGTGCAAGCTTCTTCATTAGTGCTGATGTCGGCCGGTTCATTTATGCCAATAACATCTAGCTTCCAGAGTTCGGCTGGGGATAAATCCATTGTACACAAGGATGTAACGTTCAACATGGTCTCAGTCTGCTTGTCACGAATTCGACCCATCAAGGTCCAGCCCAAGTACGTTTCTATGGCAACCAGCCCACAGCTGAGAACAGATTTGTTTCCTGCGAATAACTTCCCAGCAACGTCTGACCCAATCAAGAGGTCCACAGGACCTTCAGATGTGTCTGTCATTACAATGTTGTTATCACGAAGCTCTGAAATCCAAGGTCCTTTTGGAACGGCTGGAACGGTTTGACAAATAGTTTCGGTGTCAAGTACGTCAAAATTACAACTGTACTGACCATTTAATGACTTAAGGCGTACCTTATAACACTGGTGGGTTTTCACATCGGTCTTGCCACCCCCAAACAATGCATGTATAACCCTTTCGACTCCCTGAGACCTGTAACCCATCTGTTTTGCAAGCCGATTCGAAATATAACTCAGCTGCGACCCAGTGTCAATTAAGACCCTAGCAGTTACTGGAGGTCTATCTGAAGAGATTACGTTGGCCTTGAGCGTCTGCATAAGTACTGGAGTGAGTGTGGCATTACTCAAATTTTTCTCTTCTTTTGGAGCGGGGGTAGAATCCTCTCCAACTCTTAAGGGCTCCACACACATAGATGTTGCATGGGATTTTCCACATACCAAACAATTTGGGGTAAATCGACAGCGCCGACCAACATGGTACCTTTTAAGGCATCGAAAACACATATTTTTTTCTTTGAGAATATTCAGACGAGCTGCTGAGTCCATTTCTCGAGCCTTTCGACAGTATTCACTGAAATGTTCACCGGTACAGAAGGCACAGTATTTCTTAGTCTCAGCACTTTCTAGACTGATTAAACCTGTTGCTGTAGGCACCCTTTTTCCAGAGGTTGGCTTCTTATCATGTTGAGGCAATTTCCCGACAGGAGCGGTCATGGGTGAGAAGGTACTACGTGCTAAGACCACACGTTCCTCGGTGATGACCGTTTTCTTTAAGAAAGTTCGCAACTGCTCCATTTGCTTGACTGAATCAAGGGCAGCATCCTCGTCGACTGGTCTGGCCTTTTCCCACGCACGTAGAACGCCCTCTGGGAGTGACGATTCCACCAAAGGCATCAGGAGGCATGAAAATTTGTCGCTTGCCACTCCTAGACTCTCAAGAGCCATCAACTTCGCCTCCAATTTATCACAATGTGGTCGCAAATCCGCAGCAGCCATTTTCCCCTTTGCCTGTACCAGAACTAGGCCGAGCAATTCCCGGACATTGTGTTCAATTAATAACTCATCCCTTCCGAAACGTTGTTTTAAGTGGGCCAGGGCCTTGGGATAGTTTTCTGCAGACGGAGGATAACCATCGAGTAACTCTTTGGCAACCGTACCTTCTTGAGACATTCGTAACAGAAGCTGAAACTTGTCTTCAGCATCTATGTCATCCCGCTCATCTATTTTCTTAAAGGCCGCCCAAAACGCAATCCATGTTTCAGGTTTTATGTCAAACTGACGTAAATCGAGCTTGGGGAGTTTTAGTTTCAATCCCACTGAGTGGTCGGATGACGTCACACTACCGAGAGGCTCAATTTTGACCTCCGTTCTATCGAGCAATTGCTCTCTCCGGCTAACAATTGAGACCCAAACCTCACGGTATTGCTCTACTCCCTCAAATTCTTTATCAAGTTCTCTGTCGTCCGGACAGAGTTTGACATCACTAAACAGAGCCTCTTTGATGTGTCCGTCAATGGCAAACAAACGCTCAGCTTTGTCCGCCAACTTAGCAAATTCAAGGTTTACCTTTTGCATGTCAACTGGATCTTCATCCATTTCGGCTTCCACGAGTTTCGCTGTCACAGTAAACAAGCGACGAATCACCGTCCTTTCCGTACGAAACTTGGTCAACTCATCAGCCATGGTTGTCTTCTTCCCCACAAGGGATGCCAAATGTCGTAAAAACCACTCAAAAAAACTTTCGACAATATATTTGGTTCGGGGTACAACGCTTAGAGACGACCAAATTTCAGGAACTGGCTTTATTTACACAACTGACTTTACAGCACAAACAAACTAAACTGCACTAGACCGAGACTTACAAACGGTAACAAGAACTAAACTAACTTATTTTAGGGACGGACTCACTTTCACAAAATTAACTATTCACGTGGTAATATAAAAACTCGAACTAACTTTACATTTTCCCGTCACTACCAACTAACTACTACAGTAACGTTAAAGACACGCTAAACATTGAAAAAGGCTATGAAAGACCATGGATCCAGTTCCATACACATGGAAGTAGAGCAGCCCTGCATAAATTCCTAACAAGCTGTATAAATTCTCCGAGCCCTGAAGATTTGAATTTTATTATTGCCTGACCGACTCTCAAGAACCCCAAAAAACTGAAAAAAAAAAAACAAAACACAATTTCTAATTTACTAAAAATTAATGGCGCACTTTAAAGCTTTTTTAAAAGACTGGGTACAATAAATTATCCAAGATAATCAGAGCAAAGATAATCACATGTGTCAAATAAGCAACCTAAACTTACATACCTACCTACCTATTAGAAAAGGATATGTCCTTTACATTTTTCAGTAAACAAATGTAGGTAGCCAGAGAATTGTACCTAGCATCAGACCGGATACAAATTTTGTGTAATCCAAGGCAGATTGCGGTTCAATAAAGGAAATCATCTCAGTTACTGGTTTAACTAGCTTTGTTTCCGCTGCTGACCCGAACAGGTTCAGGTCAAGTTGCGCTTGCGCAGTGAAGAAGGAGTAAGATAATGGCGTTTCCGCAGTCCCTCGGTTCATATTCGGTGCAAGATGTCCAGTGTTTCCGCTGCTCAAGGAACATGATCCGAACATGAACTTTCTGCTCCACCAGAAGAGGAGGTGCAGCTTGCTCCGGGCATGCGCTCTTTGGAACTTGAGATAACCCGATATATCCTTCCTCAAACTTCTGTAACCTTACACCTTACAAATTGTGGTTTCCTTTGATTTCGTGCCTATTTTCGAGTCAATTGTTCGTATTTATTCAGGTGATTCAGCGATTTTCGAACTTTTAAAAGTTTTAAATTAGAATTGTTTGATCCTTTATTATATTCCTTATTTCTACTACTAAACTAATGAAATAGAAATAACTAGATATTCGGGAGTGAATCACGAGAATGTCGACGTCGAATAAGAATGGAAGAATAAGAATGAGACACAAGGTTTTGCTCATGATTTTGCTAAAGTACCGCTAACGGGACTCCATTTCATGGATCTTCGTGTATCCATGGTTACTGCACCGAATATGTCCTAAAGCGTTTCCGCTGACATCTGAACTGAACAGCTATGGAGGTGCCCTTGCTCTGACCTTGCTCTGTACTGAACCTGTTCAGGTCACGTAGCGAAAACAAACCTAATAATATTTGCAGATCCAGTGGATTCTATGATGGCGCTCCTTTGTAGTCAAGGATGCCAACATGGCTCCCCTTAGAATCGTGCCACTTCCAGGGTCCCTTTATACACCTTGTTCAATGCCGCTAATGACCCTTCTGGTTGAGGTGCGGCTTAAACCTTAAAAAAAAAAAAAAACTATTTGCTGCGTCTTATTGGAACTTGTGAGGGTTAAATCACATAACCTGGTGCAGTGCTGCATCATGAAAATTCAATCGAATACAGGGTAATTCAAGGTGGAACCCTGGCATCTATTTTCATCCTGATTTTTATTAATCAGTTTGGGAATTTGAACCTCCAGGGTACTTCATACTTATTTGCTGATGAGGGTGAATTGTGCGAGGGTGAGACGTGGGAAGAAGTATTTGAAAGTGGTAGCAGTGACATAAATAAAACTTTCAAGTGGCTTTGTAATAATTCTTTAAGTTTGAACTTGAAAAAAACCAAATATCTAGTCTTTTCCAAATCACCTTCCAAAAAGCAAGTAAGCACTCCAATTAAACTGCATGTGTGCGGCTCAGATGAAATGAGCACTTCATTCCCCTGCCCTGTGCTGGAACGGGTCCAGTTCGCAAGGTACTTGGGAGTAGTAATTGACGAGGAACTCAGGTGGGATTGTCAAGTGTTAGCTCTGACCCAGAAACTTCGCAAATTTACCAACATATTTTTCAAACTCAGAAGATGCCTTAATAAAGAAAGCTTAATTATTACATACAAGGCTCTAGTACAGAGCATCATTGGCTTTGGGATGATTGCATGGGGTGGCGCTGTTTCAACTGTTTTGAACCCCCTAAGCATTTTACAGAAGAGCATTTTAAAAATAATTGCAAAAAAAAAAAACCTCGAAGATTTCCCACCAACGAATTGTACAACTATATTCGCGTGTTTTCCATTCATCAATTGTATATAAAAACGTCCCTCTTTTTTTCACTAACATCCACAATTTTTCAACATCCCCAAGAATACTTCATTTCCACTTCATCTCACCTCCCAAGCCGTGGTGTCGGCACCAAAAATCCGTTTATGGAGCACATCCTGACACGTATTTAATAGCATGCCATTCTTGATCCGCTCATTGCCTGACGAAATGAGATCCCCATAAAATTTTTCCAGCTCCAATATAAAAAGAAAATTTTTTCATGGTTGATTTCCCGTGGAGTTGAAAATTGCTTAGATGCTCTTTCCAGCATTTATGTAAACTAATTGTGTATTGTCTATATTGTAAGCGTTAAAAGTTTGCTTCATTTTTTTTCTGCTTTTCTAAATAGGTAAATTTATAGTCCCTGCTGAGTTAGTTCTCTGTGTGTTACACTTGTAAAAGAAGAATATAACTGCAATGTTATTCATAAGCAACTCCCCCTAGCCGCACAGGGCCTGCCCTATGGCTTAGGGGTATATTCCATTGAAGTCATCAACCTCTAATAAGTAATTTGTATTGTACTATTTATTTACTTTTTGCTTTTCTTCGGAATAAATTCACTATTCATTCATTCATTCATTCTTATTCATTCATCATACGCTAACCGTTCCACTCTTTCTCAGGAGCCGTATAGCTACTGCTCCTACTGCTGAGAACAGTGTAGTGAACTTGAAACTACACCCCATGACAAGGAAAACAGAATGTGACAATTTTCAATGTCAAACGTCGAAACATTTAATGATTATTTTCAGGTATTTTATAGATAAATTTCCCAGATGGAGCCAGTGTGAATGATTTGCATTCTGGTCCCTAGTAGCCACTGCGCATTCGTGAAACGTGAAATCCAAGCATCGAGCCCAAACAAAACTCTCAATTTCCACCTAACATTGATGAAATGTTTGTGAGTTAGTCAATAGTTGGTCTCCTGTGAATTTCATCGCGTTCTTAGGCTCGATAGTAGTGTGGAACTGAAATACTTGCAACACTCAAAACTTCCTTCAGCTTGATCAGTTTGATTAAATTTCACTGATTCTGGCGTTTCAAATAGTCAACCTGAATTGATTACCTAGGTACCTCATATACGGATTTATACTGGCCTCTAAGCAGGCGCGAAAAGCTAACTAAATTACGTACCTACATATTTTCAGAAGCCTCTTCAGTTCAGCAGCAGTTGGAGTTACCGATTCAGAAGATAGAATTCTGTGCGCTAGTCTACAGTTCAGCTGTTCCAATAACTGAGAACGAACTGTGCGTTGGAGGTGAGGCCGATAGGGATGCTTGTTCCGGTTTCGGTGGAGCCCCTCTAGTCTTGTTGGACTCAAAATTGAAAAACCGTTATTTCCAAGTGAGTTATCAACCTATAATACATAGAAACACAAAATACTAAAAATAAAAGTAGGTAGGTATCTTGTTGATGCACAGTTGGGCTTTCTGCTGAAAATCAAGCTAGTCTGAAAGCTGAAACCCAATAGTCGTGTAACTACCTCTTAAGGCCAAGCAAGTATTTCATCCAAAAATTGATATGGAATCATAAGACATCGGTTACAGGACTTATTATACCATTTTTGGATGAATTACATATTGGAAATTATGTGTAACTTTTATCATTTAGTAACGATTAACAGGACGTTTCCATTTATTTTCGTCACGTCACGGTGGGGTTTTCAATCGATTTTCTCGTACAACCAATGCGTTACTAGGGAAGTGTAACTCCCTTAGTTTTCATAGCAGGAAAATCGTTAGCCACTTTTTGGAATGCTCTCATTGTATCACAGCATCTCATGATCCCTAAGCCTCTGTAGTGTCAAGGAAAGCTGATTTATTACGCTCAATTATAAACTAATATTGCTAAGTAACCATAATGAACTAATAATGTGTAAAATTAATCATTATTAAATGATCTGACTGTAGAACTACCGTCCGTTTTTGACATTTCATGTCTTTGCTATGGCACACAACCAAATTTTCGTTATGTTACGTAACGAAATATGCTCAATGATTATTATGATTCGTAGAAGTGAGGTAGGTAGGTACCTATATGATTATAGCTGAAATTTGGCTATATGATTATTATGTCTTTACTATGGCACATAAATGAAAAAGCGTCACGCGGGGAGCGTCACGCGGGGAGCGTTACGCGGAGATTCCCTAATGATCCCACGATTCTGAGATTTGGTATGTGGGCCCTTGAGGGACTTCTGAACACAACTGACCGATCCCAGATCAGCTGAGTGGCTCTAGAATCCAGTTTTTTCCCTAATGATCCCACGATTCTGAGATTTGGTATGTGGGCCTTGAGGGACTTTTGAACACAACTGACCGATCCCAGATCAGCTGAGTGGCTATAGAATCCAGTTTTTTCCCTAATGATCCCACGATTCTGAGATTTGGTATGTGGGCCCTTGAGGGACTTCTGAACACAACTGACCGATCCCAGATCAGCTGAGTGGCTCTAGAATCCAGTTTTTTCCCTAATGATCCCACGATTCTGAGATTTGGTATGTGGGCCCTTGAGGGACTTCTGAACACAACTGACCGATCCCAGATCAGCTGAGTGGCTCTAGAATCCAGTTTTTTTCCCTAATGATCCCACGATTCTGAGATTTGGTATGTGGGCCCTTGAGGGACTTCTGAACACAACTGACCGATCCCAGATCAGCTGAGTGGCTCTAGAATCCAGTTTTTTTCCCTAATGATCCCACGATTCTGAGATTTGGTATGTGGGCCCTTGAGGGACTTCTGAACACAACTGACCGATCCCAGATCAGCTGAGTGGCTCTAGAATCCAGTTTTTTCCCTAATGATCCCACGATTCTGAGATTTGGTATGTGGGCCCTTGAGGGACTTCTGAACACAACTGACCGATCCCAGATCAGCTGAGTGGCTCTAGAATCCAGTTTTTTCCCTAATGATCCCACGATTCTGAGATTTGGTATGTGGGCCCTTGAGGGACTTCTGAACACAACTGACCAATCCCAGATCAGCTGAGTGGCTGTAGAATCCAGTTTTTTCCCTAATGATCCCACGATTCTGAGATTTGGTATGTGGGCCCTTGAGGGACTTTTGAACACAACTGACCGATCCCAGATCAGCTGAGTGGCTCTACAATCCAGTTTTTTCCCTAATGATCCCACGATTCTGAGATTTGGTATGTGGGCCCTTGAGGGACTTCTGAACACAACTGACCGATCCCAGATCAGCTGAGTGGCTCTAGAATCCAGTTTTTTCCCTAATGATCCCACGATTCTGAGATTTGGTATGTGGGCCCTTGAGGGACTTCTGAACACAACTCACCGATCCCAGATCAGCTGAGTGGCTCTAGAATCCAGTTTTTTCCCTAATGATCCCACGATTCTGAGATTTGGTATGTGGGCCCTTGAGGGACTTTTGAACACAACTAACCGATCCCAGATCAGCTGAGTGGCTTTAGAATCCAGTTTTTTCCCTAATGATCCCACGATTCTGAGATTTGGTATGTGGGCCCTTGAGGGACTTCTGAACACAACTGACCGATCCCAGATCAGCTGAGTGGCTCTAGAATCCAGTTTTTTCCCTAATGATCCCACGATTCTGAGATTTGGTATGTGGGCCCTTGAGGGACTTTTGAACACAACTGACCGATCCCAGATCAGCTGAGTGGCTTTAGAATCCAGTTTTTTTCTAATGATTCCACGATTCTGAGATTTGGTATGTGGGCCCTTGAGGGACTTCTGAACACAACTGGCCGATCCCAGATCAGCTGAGTGGCTCTAGAATACAATACGGGGTTTTATAGGAAGGGGAAAGGGGGTGCAAAGACATTAAATGTCTCTCGTGGTTGCGTACTTGTACGAAAGCTGTTTTTGTGTGAGGCTTCGCAGTACTTTTCTTTTTCAACAATGAACCCATCACCATCTCATATTTATATTTTGTCACATTGTTTACAAACAGTACTAAGTATTTATAGGAATATTTTGAAAATTTTAAATTATATAGTTTTTGAAAAAAATTAAATCAAAATTTTACTTGTATTTTGACAATAAATTTTCTATTAGAACCTATGTCCTGTTGTATATCACTGGAAAGAGCATAAAAAAAGCTGCAAAATGATACCTCTCCCAGCTCTCTAGTTTTATATTTTATATTTTTTTATTGTGCATCCAGATAACAAATACTTACCAAAAGTTAAAATTGAAAAAAACTCGCAGAGTAGGTAAATATTCATGGAACCGCCAAATAGCTTAAAATCGAACGAAAAATACAACAAAAAGTCATGAAATCGTGGTTTTATCTTCTGTGTCACGGTTGATTGTGCTGGAAATTTTTTTCACAAACCAACTCCAGGATCCTTTACCTTGAGGCCAAACGAGGTCAAAGCACCCTTGAAATGTTCCAGAAGTGCGTGGCTGGCATGTACACAGCATCGATTCGAAATCACTACCTGTGCATCAATCTGATGCACTTGGTCTCAGGGTAGCTACCTATTGTGCATCTAATGTATACACGCGGCCTCAGATAGAGAAAACTCGAAAATTAGCCTTCCCAGGCCAAGTTTAAGATAAGATCAGTGTGAAAAGTTTCATCAATGATGTTTTCTTAAAGAATAAGCTATTATATATAGCTATCACCTATAGCTTGAATGCTATTTAAGCTACTGTTTTTAGGTATTGCTTGGCTGTTGATTAGGCTATGTACTTCAACTACTTACCTATGTACTTTACCTCACCGTTTTCTCTAGGAGCACGTTAGGATTTTTTAAATTTTTTATTTAAAAGAAAAAACTCACGCAGTATTTATACTTTCCATGATATACAACAACAAGCAAAATTATATAATTTTATGGTACTTACCATCTCTATAATATATCTCTATGTGATGTCTCCTTGTTTTAGATCGGGTTCGTTTCCTTCGGTTCAGAGCAGTGCGGCGAGCTGGGCGTCCCCAGTGTTTACACAAGAGTCGACAAATATACGGATTGGATCGTAGCAAATTCTCCCAAGTAGGACCAAACCATAAAAAATTTGATACTAAATTCAATATGGGACTCCCAAATCAACTGGCTACAAAAATGATGTAGCTACGACCCGAACTTTCTTCCGTTGTCTTACCAACCGATTGATGTAATTTTACATCTAACTTGATGGAGGATAGGTAGGTACTTTACCTACTAAATAATAAGGTGAAATATATATGTACACTCTTGTAAAGACTTTTTTTGTTCATGTTTGTAACACTAATTTAGGAATTTGTAAGGCGCAAGATGTGAAAGCATAAGCTTGCGTAGTGCCAATTTGCATTTACCTAGCTGTGGGTTTTTGATGATTGATTTTTTGGTTGGTTAACTACTTTTTGTTCAGTTGAACTTAACTTACTGTATGATCGACTTTTAGGGGAGGACCCCCGAGGATGTAACTTAGCTATAACTAGGTACGTAATTAGATTTTTTTCAAAATGTGAAACTTCATTACATTTACTAGTAAAAGTTAATAAAAGCACGAATTCCCCATACCAGTCAAAGGCATTGAGAATTCGTACCTTCTATTCTCAGACAACTTGATTTTTGTTTTATTCAGATATGAAAAAATGTCTAAAAATAAAGTGCAGGCACCTATGGCTCAATAATTTCTTTGTATTTTAAGCATGTTAGTGTTTGTGTGTTTATTTTCAATGGTAATTTTTACACATTTTTTTCTAGTTAGAAAAGACTACTTGGGTACAATGATACCATGTAATTTAAAATACGTGAGTAAATTCTGAAATGAGAGATTATATTTTATGTTGCTCACAGCCTAATTTAAAAGTCAGGTCTTCTACTGGATGTGTCTTCTTTGTGCTATAAAATCACTAAATTAGGACTGAATTTGCGCTTTCATCTTGTTTAATATAGTTGAAAAATTGGAAAAAAGTCATTTGTTGTAATTAGGAAGATTAATTGGACGAAATTGACTAAGTATCTCTCTCATTGAACTCTTTTAATGAAGGTCTATAGGAATAAATGACTCATAAAGGATTGCCTGCAGGCGCGATTTACCGCTGTCTTGTCAAAGTTCCAAAATGCTAAACAAGAACTGTGACAATAGGATGGCAAAAATATGACTTGATAATTGAGTAATTTGATCCTTCATTTTCAACGTAAAATCCTAAGAAATTGTCAACCTAGTGTATGGCTATTACCAATCTGAATTTGTGATGTCTATTATCGATAGTTGTTACCAACTTATTAATTATAAATTAATAAGTATCGTTTTTAATTCATTGATTAAAAAAAGAAAACATCCAAATTTCCCTAATCGGCATTGCACTATAATTGTGAAGTTTAATAGTAAATGCAGTAGGTTGCGAAGGAAGACGTTGATTTTACACAACGTTATAGGTCTAGATTTATCTAGGTTTATCACAAACCACATTGTGATAGGAAATTAATTCACTTAGGCATTGTTGGCCTTCTGTAACAACATTTGTACTTGATTTTATTATAAAATCGCCTACAATGAATTCCTAATGTATTTTCTGTTATAGAAGTTTGGATAATTTTCTTGAATAAAGATGTCTAAATTATCTCCAATATCTATAGTATCTCCAAGTGTCAGGCATTGACGTTCTCCCGGCGCGAACCTTTACAGTTCTTATATCATATTGATGAACTCGTTCTAGATCGTCAGATGGTGGTACGGGACCTGGGTGTACTATTTGATGTTCAGTTGAGCTTTTCGAATCATATTGATTTCATATCAATAAGGCAATGAGGATGTTGGGCTTCTTGAAGAGACCGACATCACATTTTACCAATGCCATGGCCCTGACTCTTCTATACACCGCACTTGTCCGATCCAAGATTGAATATTGCGCTATAGTTTGGTCTCCTTTTGGTTTATTATTTCCAATAATAAGCCTATGTGATCGTATAGCAAAAAAATTTTTATAACCCCCCCTCAAACTTTGTCACTTTACGTTTCAAGGTGCGTAGAATCCAAATTTGAAATGTCCGTCCGCCGTCCGGGCCATAAAAGGCCTTACGCTGGTTACACATTGGGCGGTTTCTGCCGTAGCGGCAATTTCACCGTCGCCGCCGTTCGAGCAGTTGTCTGAAGATTGGGTGGCAGAAATGTCGCGCGGTCGTTTTGCCGTTTGCGGTCGCTGTGCAGCCGCCCACTGCCACTGCGGCGGGCTGTTTTTCTGCCGCCTTCAGGCTCGCAGTGGCGTACGTGACCAAATGCGAGTATACACATTGGCGGTGTTGTTGCCGTCGCCACCAGTTCCCAGTCCACCTTTGGGCTGGTTCCACAGACGTCTTGTGTTTAAGTTGGTCCGTGTTTTCTAGTGAAAATGATTGACAGTGAAATGGGTGATGTCAATGATAGTAGTCAGAGTGGATTAATTGACAACGATTTATTAATAACTTTAGTTGAACAAAGGCCAGTGTTGTGGGATAAGACACTCACAAGTCCTCACACCACTCAATATACACACACAACACACACACTTACTTTCTACACATTGGGCCTGTGTACACATATAATGAAAAGTCAACTACAACCCAAGCCCGCGGGATCACCACAGCTTAAATGACATCCATTACGCCGTCGACTGATTGACGGTGTTTTGACAGCCCAGTGTGTAAGCAAGCAGATTTTCTCGGGCGGCGACGGCGAAATTGCCACCGTGGCAGAAACCGCCCAATGTGTAACCAGCGTTAGAATTGACTTGAAAAAGCCCGTTCTTTCGCACATAGACTCCACTTGGGGTCTAGTGGGTCCTAACTTCTCGCCAGCTCGATCGCTTCACTCTCATGGGTGCTATGAGCCAAAAATAGGTGAAAAAGTGTCTTTTTTTGTATATTTCAAGTTGTATAGAAAGTGGAGATTTATGAGTGAAAAGAAAATGTTAGCTATTAATTTTATGGAAAAAAAAGTATTCTAAATGATACTCTTCTATTCAAAAAGAGATTTTGTATTTTAGGCTATTTTTTGCAATTTTATAGATTTTTTAAAACAAAATTTAATGAAGTTCAAGTTTTTAGCATAATTTCGTACATAAATTTTTGAATGTTCTATTTCATAGTTGATAAACTTTATTTGACCAATTTTATGCTAAAAAATATCAATTTAACAATTCTTAGCCATTTTCAGTGATTTTGTCAGCACATTTTTTGAAATTTGACCAATTAGATGATATCAATATACAGTATAGGTAACACTTTTATGCGTTGGAAAGATGACTTGGTAATAAATTGTTTTGTTTATCAACTATATTAAAAAGCGTAAAATTGTGAGATTCCGCTGCTGTAATGGATTGAACCCATTTGTGAGGTCCGAAGCTCCGAGTTCCGATACTAAATATACTATAAGCGGCGTTTAATAATTATGGACCAGAGATCTACGTAGAAGGGCTGTCTAATACATAAATAATAAACCTTTGTGTAATAATTTGCAGCGTTTTATAATATAGCTAGAGTTAGATTGGAGAAGATCCAGAATAAATTTTTAAGATTTTTAGCATTTAGAGTGGGAGTGCCTATCAGTGGTGACTCTTTACATGAAACGATGATGGGCATAAGTGGTCTGGAAGACGAAGGTGGATGGATACAGCATTCGTTGTCAAACTGTTCAATGGTGGAATCGACTGTCCCTCACTCTTATCCTTATTTAATTTAAATGTCCCCAACTACAACATGCGCCACCATTTCATTTTTTCTATTCCTCACACCCACACTAATTATTTATTAAATAGCCCTATTACTAGAATTCAGAGACATATAAATTATTTAGCTTCATTGTCCTAAGATTTAAATCTGTTCACCTCCAGTCCAACTTACTTCAAGAAGCAGGTTTTGTCCATAATTTAATATTTAGTTCTTTTTTGATTTCTCATGTCCTGTGACCTTCTTTATTGAAATTCGTGTTAATTGTTGGTGTATTTTTCCTGTACCTTGTAATTTTGGTTAAGTTTAAGAAATTTCATGAACTCCAGCATCCATGTCATGAACTTTTCTGTTTTGTTATATACATCTATTTTTGTCATGTATATTGTAATTGGGCTACGCCCGTATCTATTCAAATAAACAAATAAATGTATTTTATTCATGATTATCCTATTTCCTGCATTGTATTTGCAGGGAGGTATTGGTTTTAACCTTTATATTCTTCTTTAGGTACGCTGTGGCTCTAACATACATGTTTAAGCATTATTTAGGTATAATTAATACCTCTTCGATTGAGTACATCCTCATTAGGACCTAGTAATATCAGTAAGGGCAGAAAGAGACCACATAGAATTGAGATGCTTTGTTTATTGTGAACTACAAACAAAGAAGACTTCATAATGTCTACTGACTTTTGAGAGTAATCTGTTAGTAATTTAGGATGACCACTAACTTAACCTCAAACTTATAAAACGTTTCATGATCATAACTTTTTACAAGAATATAAAACTTGGGGTGATAAATATTAAAAACATCTAAGGGTAATTTTAAATATAAACAGCTCTACTTTACAATGAAGGAAAATGAAATGACGAAATCTTTGAAGGCAATATGAACCCTCAATACGTTAGTATTTACAAAATTCCGTGTTACATTCACAATCGGCAAAGAAAATGAAAAATATAGCGATAAGAACATCATAGTAGGTATTGCTAAGTTGATAGAACCATAAAATTAGGTGGTACTACAAACAATTCAGAGTCTCAAGAAAGCCAACTCTTTTTATAGTTTTTTTAAAGATAATAACAGTGAATAATTATGTAGACACCTTTCGGCAAGGTATACTTCCGACAATTTTCAAGTTCATATAGCTTCAAAGAAATCAGTCGTAAAATGTCATACAGATCAATATATCGTATCGGCACAAACCAAGGAAACCACCAGCATCCAATTTATGCACACAAGAATAATGATAAATTATCTATTTTTAAAAACGGAAATCAAATAGAATATGTAGGAAGCTACTCATTAAAACTGATAGTGATTTTGCATTGAATCTATTGATAGGTGATTTTTGTTTTGCATGCCGTCAGTCAAGTCTATGGAGCACTCAGCTGATTACAGCTTTTTCGTGACAAACATTCCCTTAATGAGATTTCCTCTAATAATTTTTGGCAAGTATTTTAATAATCACAACAGAATTACGTGGATGCTTAAACGAAAGTATGAGAAAACTGAATTGCAAGAGATTTTCTCGTAATGCACGACTCCTAAAATTTATCTTGTTTACTTTTTTTATTATTAGTTTTCGTTATAAGACAAAAATGAGCAAGTTTAGGCGTTTTATCGCTATGTCGACATCAACAGGTTCAAACAAAAAAAAAGGGTATTGTCAATTCTTAATTATACACAAAAATAATCAACAATAGACCATTAGGATAAAAAAATAATAAATTTATTAACATGAATCGAATGTTCAATGACTAGCTTTTAATATTAGTTACATCGCATGTACTTAAGAGTAGTAAATTAAAAGTACCTAAAATAACAAACAAAATCGAACGTAAAATAATCGTGTAGGTATATAGTTCCGACCGAACATCCCCCCGGAGAAGCTCGATTTATGAAAATAGGGATTTCACCAAACCAGCAGTGTGAAGGAGGAAATCAATCTGCTCTACTCTCTACTTACAATCTTCTCACCTAATAAGGCCCCTCGAAATGTTCAAATATTTTGAAAAGATCCCGATCCAAAAAAATATGATAGGAATATGAAGTTCCTATATGAATGGAGTGGGTATATGAAATTTTGACACGGGTTCTAAGAGAATTTAGCTGCAGTGATAAAAAAGTATACAGATATGAGTAGGTGACGCATATAGGAATGAAAATTTAATGATCCCACGCTGAATTCATGATAACTATGTTTTGCTAAAAGTTATTTATTTCTTTTTTCTTTTTCAAAAAACCTTTTTCGGCTCAAAATGTGTCTAGTGATATTGATTCATACGTCAAACGTACTTGATTGCTCTTCATCAAACCACGGTAAAGAGGGGAGCCTCATTACAGACTACCAGGTTTCACCAAACGCTAGGAATAAGTATTTTATACAAAAGAGGGGGATAGGGAAAAAAAAACGAGTGGCAAGAAAGAAAAGATAACGACTTATTGTGATGTGTTCTTTGGCCATGCGATTTTCGCATCTATCCGTTTGTAGGCGAACATGCAATGTTTCCCGGAGTCTGAGAGATTCCCTTTGATGTCTTGAGGGCATTCCGAGTCGGCAAGAATGGTTTCTGTAAAAGATGAAGGTATGAATTAAAAGGGGTGCCAAGTTGGGGAGGCAGTATAGCTTCCTTGCTTATTGTAACAAGGACGTATGTATAGGATAATTTGAAGATGATCGAGGTTGTGGCAACCTCGGTTAACGATAGTTAACGTGGATCAGAGAAAATCTTTGATTAGTGGCGTTGTGGAAGCCTCGGTTATCAGTCGATAACCCGAGAATCTGACTAAACGCTAACCCTAGATTTTTGGTCCATTGCGCATCTGCTGCGCAGCCTTGAGGCTTGAGGGAGGATTTGATTGGTTATTCAATGCTGTCAATCCCATCTGGCGGATGGCGGATTACGAACAGCTGATTTCTCACATCTCTTGTATCTTCGGACAATACCGAAAAGTTCGATACAATCGAACACACAAAGTAAAATAATAGTGAAGAATAGTGAGTAAAATGATAATGAAACAGTCAAATAATGATGAACACGCAACGATGATTTGAAAACGAATGCCAGATAGCGTTTCCAAGACAACCAACAGCTGTTAACCTGGCGTTAGTAGCAATCGCTAACCGGAGCTGCCACAACAACCTTTCCCGCTTCGGCTAACGAGCATTAACCCGACTTTAATCTTGCGTTCCCTAACGCTACGTTAACGGGGATCTGCCACAACCGGCCCTAAGTAGGTACAAGTCAACAAGAAATTCACATTTGCATGTGAACAGGCTAACTTGATCCGACGGCCGACTAACCCGTACGATCCCTGAAAATTTCATTAAAATTGGTCCATTAGTCTTGGAGTTATGCCTGACCAATTGTAGGTTTGCTCTTGCTCAATACTTGTTACTCTACCAATCGCAATACAATCCACAGTGCATCATCCTGGGCAATATATCCAGCTTAACCCCCCCCCCCCCCCCCCCACCACAGTTTAAACGAAATCTGACCAATAGATAATGAAAAATCGACCTTATAGACAATTCACGTTTGCGCATGCGCACAACTTCCTATTTAACCTACGGCAATGCGATTTATAGGAGATCATCTAGCACCTAACCTGCACCATCTCTGGACATTTATTCTTAATCGGTACATATATTAGTCTCGAAATTTTGAGTGTGTCAATTTTAGTATTGCACATGCGCAATAGTCATTACTCAACCAACTGCGATATAATTCATAGGGTATCTTTCGGAAGCATATATCCAACTAACCCCCGAGTTTGAACGGAATTGAACGCTTGGGAGATGAGAAATCGACGTTATAAGAAATTAACGTTTGCACATGCCCTCACGCTTCTATTGATCCTATGTCAATGAAACTTATAGGGGACCATATAAGAGGTCACCCGCACAATCTACACAACATCATTAAAATCAGACCAACAATTGGTATAGTTTTGTGTGTGACAAGGAATTGGGATAGACACATGGAACCAAAATCGATCAGCAAGCTCTGAAACGCAAAAAGCAATTGGAAATTTTGATTTTAGAGGACACACATTTTTTCCACTTCTTGCACAAACACAGCTCCCCCACGTTCGGTAGAGAGGAAGCAAAAATTAATCAATATGATAACATAGAAACAATAATTATTCCTGAGTTCAGGTATTACGGTATGTACCTAGTCTAATTTAAGTTAGTTTTATTTATGTACCTAATTTACCTACCCATAAACGTACTCAATCTTAACTCAAATGAAGAACTAAGTCAAGAATTCGGTACCTATAAACGAAGTTCAATCTGAACTAAATGCATTTTGTTGTGGACCCAATCAGAGGTTTTCTTGCCTAAAACCTTTCTGCTTGGTGATCAGCTGATATCCTCATCTTATATTAGGGCTTCTTAAACACAATCCGACATCTCCGGATTCAGCATGGAAGTTATGCAAAAACGTTGACTACTTCCACGAAAAATAAAGAGTTACAATGTTAAATCTATTTCAACGGTTAGGCCATCATCAGTAACAAACAATAACTGAAGACATATTAGAAGCGAAACAGCTTTTATAGTCACAGGTGAAGGGAGATTGAATCCCATTGGTCAGGAGAAAGGAAAGGGGGCAAGAGGTACAACCAATTAAGTGCAAGCAAAGTGAAGGGGGATTATAGCTAATCAGATGAAGGGAAGAATTACTGGTTTCAACAGTTTGAAGGAATAATTCCAAGCTTTACAGAAATGGACTTATCTAAATTACACATCAATTACTAATTACAATTACTAAATTTACATCTTCCCTAGCCAGATTGGAAACTGTTTCTCTACTCTTTTTCTTAAGAACCTTATCCCATATGGTATCTACGATATGTCCACCATATCCGTTACTAGCCGCTAGGAAAATATACATATAGCGATATAACCATCCATAGTACTTCAGAACACCCTTCAATCCTAAGCCTTCCATACTATGATCAACCGAGCACTATCTATTCCAATGAGTGAACAAAATTTATCGAAAGAAAAATCCATTATCAAAAGCGGCTAGCAACGGATATGGAGGAGATCTCGTTGATACCATATGGGATAAGATTCTTAGGAAAAAGAGTAGGGAAAAGTTTCCAATCTCGCTAGGGAAGATGTAAATTTAGGAGAAAAGCAATGGATAAGTTATACCTTATTATGGGAAAATTTCTGACAAAATCAGCAAAATTCTATCATCTACTGGTTGTTACTGATGATGACTTAACCGTCGAAATCGATTTAACATTGTAACTCTTTATTTTTTTTGTGGAAATAGACAACGTTTTTCAGTAACTTCCGTTGTGAAATGGGTTTAAACAACTTCGTCGCAAGTGATTTAGTTCGTATCCGGATTCAGCCCCTCCCACCAAAAGTTGAAATATAGATGGTCTTTAGCAACTCACCAAGCAATTGATTTTTTTTTTGCAAACCTGTTTATGGATGTTAGTTCTTTACTGTTTCATTAAAGTGTAGAGAGAAATTGAAATATTGATGAGTGAAGCGTTGATGCGTCCAACCATTTCGGAAAACACAGTAAATTGATTGATTGACATTATAGTAAATGAGACTTGTGGGGAATGATTACCATCTCCATCGATGAGCTTGTAGAGGGCGTAGTCCTGAGGGTTGGTGATCCTCACTTTGTGAGCTATGATCTTGCAGACGTCTTTGGTCGTCATGTTAGGCCGGATCGGGAGGGTTTTGGTGAGGATGGACCCGTTCCTTTCGTCAGGCACCACGATTTTCAACACAGACCGGAACTCCGCCAGCGGGCCCGAACCAGTCCCCCACTGAAACATAGCAATACAAATCAAATCTTTAAGAAATGGGTACCCAGTAAAGATCTGAAAAATTTCATTATCCATGCTTTAATGTAAACTATGTGTGAGAACTTTCAAAATAGTAGTACAGTAAAACCTTAAGTGGCCTACACACATACACATGCTACGGTTTATATTCAAGTGTTTGCTACATACCTGGACTTTATTCGGTTCATCCACTAGGCTAGCTACTATAAATCAATTTTTTGCGAGAACACAGATCCACCTGGAATACTGCCTGTAATTAAGGTCCCTCACCACAGATCCACCTCAATACTCCTTATTTTCGTTCCGTTCATCCACTAGCTAGCTACTCTAAATCAAATTTTTGCGAGAACTAAACCGTTCAATGAATCCATACGCGTTGCAGGGCCAAGGATTTGGAATGGTCTGCCTGTAAGTATTAGGTCCCTTCCATAGGGAGCATTTCGAGTAATGAGCTTTTTCCTTCCCCTTCTTCTTTCCTCATCTATTTCCATGACCAAGCTTTTCGAGCGGTCCACTAAATTCTATTTTAATGCAATTTAAAAAATATTAGTAAGCAAAATATTGAAGGAATTTAGTGGTAAATAAGGTGGAACCTGATTACTACAGAACACACCTAATAACACGCAATCAAAATCAAGGTATCGTGGCTAGAAAATCAAGAAATAAGACAAACTGAAGAGTTCAGAAGTTTTATCAGTGAAAGGAAATCATACAGCGGTATGGCAGCTTAGTATAATCTGGGTTCCGGGAACGAATCTACATAGATCCGGTAGCTATTACTGAGAAAAGATTATTTCCAATGTTATCGATCAATACACAGTGTTAACGTCATCCAATTTCCACTTAAACCGACAAAATCGCAAAATGATCAACACCCAAAGATAGCTTTGTGATTGAGAAGTTAAATACATACGGAGAAATAAAATGATTGCCTGATACTGGAATGGAGCATGGAAAGATTATTACAGCATTAACTCCATAACGTGGTGGATATTCGTTTGCATGTGTTGACAGGGAAACCTACCAGCCTATGGGTGATATTCTCGAGACTTGGACACTAGCGCATCCTTACATCGAGGCAAGCCGAAGTTATTTCACCTTGTTGTCATGGTGACAAGTAAACTATGCGAAAATGCGCCATTTGTATAATATTATACTTTTTCAAAACAAAAGTGTAGAAAATGACGAATTATGTTGACGTGAGACGGCAAACTTCTTGTGAGAAATAGGTTGGTTGAGTAGCGATTCATTGACGTGGGGCAGTCATGGCCGACTTTGGCTGAAACGCGAACCTACTCCAGGCGTGACGTCACGAGAATATGGGCCATACTAAAGATGTCCACAGAATGTACTGGCGTCCCAGGTCACAGAAAATCCCCCCCCCCCCCCCCCCCTCACAGTTGAAGTTTGATTCCAGGAGATAGTGGTTTCTTCACCCTCATCATGCAGTCCATTCAGCAAATATTTATTTTCCTGTTTCAGGGAGTATCGATGAGGCAAGAAAGAGTAATTTCCGTATATCATATTTTTCCAGGCCTTACGAATTATGACTCAAATTACTATGATGCTTATATAAGCAAAGGTAGGTATGTGTTATGCTTCCATGTACCAACCGGCTCTAAATTATGTCACATTTAATTCATTAGCTGCAGTAACTAGTGAAACACCTACCCAAAAATAATTTTTATGAATCATAAATTTAATAATCGATTGGGCCATCAATGAATGTCATCAGGATGAAGAAGATACCCACTATTATTCATTTGCTTTTTTATTTAGAGGTTCAAGCCGCATATCAACCATAAGATACCAACTTTTATAAATGTATACAGGAATAGTGGATTACAATAAGTGATTGTTCGTCATATGAATTTGAAACAAGCAGGTGGGAGGCTTGACTAAGTAATTCCAAAATAAGTGCGATACTAGCAGACGAAAGACTAGAAAAGAATGAATTTATAAACAGAAAACACGGCGCTTTGCGCCTCAGGCGGGGGGCTTCGCCCCTCTGCACCCCCAGCTGTTACTATTTAGAGAGTTGTGATTCAGATGAGAAAAAAAAATCATGTTTCACGCCTACAACATTTTAGCTTCATAGGTTGAATAGAATAGCATATAAATTCGCTCCCGAGTTCATTCAGTGATAATAGAAACATCAATTATGTATATCAGACCTGAGTAAAAGGTTCGACCTGGATAATGATTCGACCCTGGATAATTGGCTCAACCTGGATAAGTGGTTCGACCTAGATAATTGGTCCAACTAGGTTTGTTCGTCCTGCGATCCTGCAAAAATTCAAATAATGGGCCATCCATCCTAAAGACATGAAACATGTCAAAATATGGTCCTGTGTCCCTGCCAAAATTCAAATCACGGGCCATCCTAAAGACATGAAACCTGTCAAAATAGAGTAAAAGCTCATGACAATGTTGACTCGTGGGGGTGGGTCCCTTTTCATGGACCTCGGCATTCGGAATTTTGTGGATGCGCAAAATCTTGGACACCGACTTGCTCTGTCGGTAATGCTAGCTAGAATGCATGCCTCTACCCGTAGGACGAGACGGGTACTTGGCACATGACAAGCGAACAGGCTCTTCCCAGGAGGGTTATCTCAGATTATGGTGATTTGGGGGAAGACCACGAGGCACATTGCCTCTGGAATCCCAAACGCGACTATAGCATTCCGTTTGTGAGTTCTTCCTAATAAAGTTAATATTAAAAAGTGCAGCTCTGTGTCTTACTTTACTGCTCCTGACCAACCATAAAGCGATGTTAGCGCGACTAGCGGCATCAACTCATAATTCCGCTTCCTACATTATACAACAGCGACTTCTGGCGTTTCGGAAGGAGATATTGGATTCTACTGTACCAGCATCTGACCCCACAGCGTAATGCCATTATTAAAGGTACTAAATTAGTATATCCGTTCACATAGGATTTTAGAAATAGACCTACAGATGGTAAGAGTGAAAATCCCACAACTAAAGGAGTACGAATCCCTTATTTGTACGTTGCAGCACGGTGACCTACACTTGTAGGTCGTACGTTTATACAGGGTGCGGCAGCATAACTTCCTTTTTTTTAAACTTAATAAAACGCATTGTATGAATCAGAAAATTTTTATTCGTTTTTTATAATATAGGCACATACATAAAGATTTGTTTTACACAGTTTTGAAGATCAAATCAGGTAGGTGACGTCCCCCATTCTCCATACACTGAGTAAACCGATTTCTGTCGTTTGTCATGACTCCAGCCAGTATAGCAGGCGTTATGTTGGCAATTTCTTCCTGGGTGTTGTTCTTCAAATCTTGTAGGGTCCTTGGACGGTTCACATAAACACGAGATTTCAAAAAACCCCATAGAAAAAAGTCACAAGGGGTCAAATCGGGAGAGCGGGCCGGCCACTCCAAATCGCCCCTAATTGAGATAAGGCGCTCTGGGAAGTGCTCCCTCAAAACAGCCATCGATGCTCTTGAAGTGTGTGCCGTTGCACCGTCTTGTTGGAACCAAATGTCCCCTAAGTCCAAGGACCCTACAAGATTTGAACAACAACATCCAGGAAGAAATTGCCAACATAACGCCTGCTATACTGGCTGGAGTCATGACAAACGGCAGAAATCGGTGTACTCAGTGTATGGAGAATGGGGGACGTCACCTACCTGATTTGATCTTCAAAACTGGGTAAAACAAAACTTTATGTATGTGCCTATATTATAAAAAACGAATAAAAATTTTCTGATTCATACAATGCGTTTTATTAAGTTTTAAAAAAAGGAAGTTATGCTGCCGCACCCTGTATTACCAAGACAACTGGTGGTCTCACAACCAAACATTGTTGACTCACATTGAGAGATGCGCCTGAGGCGGTGAATTCCTCCGAACAGGATCGGAAGCTCTTGAGGACATGAACGGCAGAAGAGAGCGTCGTCAGGTAGTAGCCACCTTCTCCAGACAGTAGGGAAGGATGCAGCAGACCCCACATGTAATCTGCTTCGATCTCTGCGGCCACCATACCACTTTGCACGAGAACCCACACAAACAGCGGGAGGAAGTCGTCTGCTCCCAACATCATGCCGCCTTTACTGTTGCTCACTTTCACCTGTGTAACCACGAATCCGTTAGAAATTTGTAGATGGGCCCATCCGGCTTTGTACACTGATAGAAATCGTATATTTTAACAGAAATCAAATACTTATCTACAATTCACACAAACAAATAGGTACAAACATAAACTTGTATTTTATGTGAACTCTATTTACACTGTAATTAAATCTGTTATCGGTTTTAATTGGAATCTATCTTTGAGGATTTCTGTTGCAGCGGTAAAGGTAGTAACCAACCCATACAAAACTACTTTTTCAAGTTAATTACACTGGGGCAATTATGAAGCAATATCAAACACAAGCTTATACAAACTTACAGATTTGAATATAGAAGCAATCGAATTGAGGAGACGGTCCAACTTTTCAAGAGGCGAGTCAACATCCTGCAGTAACTGCAAGGTCGAGCAGATTTCGTCCATCGCCTCTTCACTGGGTAGGATGATGTTAGGCTGAAACATTTTCATTTAGATTAGTTTAACGGATTGGGTGAAGAAATTCAGGAGCTATTGTAATTTTTAATCAAGTTTGTCTGTATTTTTAAATACTGTCAACTGTAAGGGAACTTCCCAAAATCAAGACATCGCTATCACTAAGGCACATACCCTAATCCCGATGTCTTTGGGATGTTTCGTCCTGGCGTATTTGATGTTCTCGGCCAGCAGTTGGATCGCACCTGTGTCAGTATATTCATCGACGAATAATTTGTACAAGTGTTCTTTGAGGGGCCGGACTACCAACTTATGCATCACTCCTTCCAGAATGGCGTCCAAGTTGAGGAATTCAGTACTCTTAAGCTGAAATTAATTGATATAAGCTAGATCATTCAACAGGGAAACTTGACATTAAAGGAAATATTATTAAAAAAATCATGTAGTAACAAAGCAAATTGTGCAATACATTCTAATTGTGATTTTATTTCATAAAAAGACGAATCCTGAAGCAAAGGAACTAAGATGGGATTGCGAGCTTGACAATAGCGTAAAATCCTCAAAACGGAGGAAAATATCAAAACTATCAAGTAAAATCAAAAAACTGAACCCTTTATTCTTTCGAAAATATATTTTCTTGTTCTTTATTATGAATGCTTCAACTTCTTGTACCAGATAAAATCACAGAAAACAAAGAAGAATACATGTTCAGATACACCTAATAGTGAATGCACGACTACGTTCAAAATTCTGGAAGTTTTATATTTTTAAATGCTGGCTTAATAAAAGTAGGTACACGTACTGTAGAATAATACCGACTAGCATTACAGGAACGACCATTTTTTTCTCGTCAGATTTGTTTTCAGGGCACGTAGTCAAAAATGAGGATATCAGCATTTTTAAAATTCTTCAAGGCAATTTTCAAAAATCCGGCAACATACTTTGCACAACTAGACAGTTTTACGATGTAGTGCGATCAGGCGGAAATACTGTCTGACATGCATACTATAGTGGGATTTTTGTAACGGATTCGGTACTCAATACTGAGAGTAGGTTTGTGTACCGTAGCTGTGTTCTTACAAATGGCGTTGAGCAGTGTTGGGACGTCCTATTGAAATAGATTTTTCGTTTAATTCGCTTTATGGGCGTTCCTCTGAAGCTAGGGAATATTAGCAAGGCTTCGCATATTATAGGAGGGACGCCCTATTGAAATATATGACCGTGACGCATTTTTATGGTTTGTATTCGAGTAATCGTCGACAGACCAATACGAATATAATCGCAATTGACTCAGAATCAACGAGCAATTATCGCAATTAGAATCATATCCGTATTCGATGTAAGATTATGCCCAACACTGGTTGAGTCCTGGGATGGTGCATGCTGACTCCTTCAACGATCCGACAAATTTTGTCGGCACGGCCCAGGCCACAATTCTCAACTGATTTTTGAGACACTTTCTAGTTCGATCAAAATGTTAGTCTAAATGAGCAATAAACCCTGAAATTTTTGATTTGAATGATGAAAGAGGTGAAATAGAGGGGGTAACGCCGAAAAAAACGTGGTTTTTTGACAAATTTTGTCGACGCCACCCAGGAATTGATTTTCGTGATTATTATTTTGATCGATTCCAATTTTAGTCTAATTGTGCAACAAACCTTGGGAATTTCGGATTTGCTACTGAGGTGGGGGGGGGGAGGGGTAGCCGAACCTAATGAGTGCTGCCAAAGCTACATTCTCGCCTGATTTTCGTCATCCTTTTTTTGTATTTTTCATTTCAACAAACTTTGGGAGTTTCAAATTATTATCAGTGGGGTAAACGCGATTCCGATAGTTCATGATCTCTTAGTTTAGGAAACCAATTCTTGGATCTCATTATTTCCTATTTTGCTCGAAGTATTTTTTGGTCCCTCCCTCGACCCATTCTCAGTAAATTGAAATTCCATAATAATTGGGGGGGTGAAAACCGATATAACGTGATATAGGTATTTAAACTTTTCCCGTGAATCTGTCATTGTTCGATTTCACAATGTAAAAGTTCATACTTAATTATGGTTGTGAGAGAGAAGTTGCTTGTTGCATACTTATTCATTCATGTTAGGTTATACTTGAGGGGTACATCCAGTAAAACATGATCTATTCGCTTTTTTCACCAAAATCATATAAAACACATACGTAGTGGACGTTCCTGTAATGCATGCATTACTTACCAATATATTTAACAATATTTCTTTATCAACATAAATATTATTGGTTGTTGAAGTGAACTGTCAATAACAAATTAAAGGGAGAGTAATGTAGTGTAGTACAGTGTATTATTATTAATTTGTTGTTTTATAGTTACTAAGACTGTGACAACTAAATTCATTTGCCAATCTAAGCTTGAGAACGTGATTATAATTCGTAAATATTATACTGGCGACGAGGATGGTATTCCTTCCAAAATCTCTTCCATCACTCTTTGAAAAATTGCTGGGCTAGAAGATTATCCAAACGATAATCGAACATACCTATGGGTGGCAATTATTAGCATGTTTCTTGAGCTTTCATCTACCTCGCATTGCAAGTAGCCATCTTTCAGATCGATAACGAGAACTCTTTACCCTCCCTTAGCCTTGCCATAAGGTCATCAAATGTAGACATCATATGCAAACCAGGAATCATATTTTTGTTCACAGTTACTCGGAAATCGCCACAAATTCGTATTTTTCCATTTCCTTTATCCACATTTACCGAGGGGGTAGCCCATTCAATAGGCACCTTAGTAGGGTCTACTTTCTCCATAATTCCCTGGGATACCAATATGTGAATTTCCTGTTCCACGGGCACTTTTAGAGGGAATGGAACCCTCCTTGCAGCAAAAGCCACAGACCTTGCGTCCTCCTTCAAATGTATCACTGCTTTTCTCCCCTTAATTTTGCCTAGCGTACCAGCGCACTGCATACTTGTTCATTTATATTATTGTTTAATTTTATTTTATTGTTCATTTTATTTATTTATTCATTTATTCCATTCATTTTATTGTTCAAAACATGTAGACCAGCTTCGAAGACTAGAAGGAGCCGTTCAGAACATGTGAAGGGGGGAGTAATGTAGTGCAGTGCAGTGTATTATTATTAATTTGTTTAGTAGTTACTAAGACTGTGACAATAAAATTCATTATTTGCCAATTTAAGCTTGAGAACGTTATTATAATTCGTAAATATAATAAGGACCAACCTTATTCCTTTCCTTCTCAACCTGGCGCTCGAACTCCCGTTCGCCGTGGGTGACGAGGTAGTTCTTCATTCCAGTCATAAACTGCCTCATGTTCCTCATGACGACCTGCGGCCGCGTCTCTTTGCTCTCTCTCGTGCAAGAAATGAAGTTGTCGATCGTCTGAGCGAACACCGTCGTTTTATCCGCGGCAAGTTGGAGAGTGTAAGATCGGATCGAGGCTCCCGTTCCGCCGCTCTCCTTTGTCCTCTGGAGTGCCGCCAACCTCGGAGCACCTGCGACGTAAAACGAAATATGAAAACAAGATATAACAAGTTCCAGTCATGCAGCATAATCGTATGAGCGAATTTTCGTAAATTATCGTATTGTATAATGTTAATTGTTTTGAAATTGGAGCTTTTTGAGTGCGAGGAATTGTCAACTATTATTTTCTAAATAAAGATCACCTATTCAAATGGAGGTTTTGGATTTTTAGTTTTTTTTTTGCAGTTTTTATCGATTTTTTAACAAATTTTAATGAATTTTAAGTACATTTTCAGCATAATTTTGTACATAAATTTTTGAATGTTCTATTTTATGGTTAATAAACTTTATTTGAGCAATATTCTACCAAAAATATAAATATAACAATTTTTATCAGTATTCAGCTATTTTTTAGTACATTTTTTGAAATGTTACCAATTTAATGTGCTCAAAAAGTTTCTTATACAAAGGAAATAGTGTTAAACTCTAGGATTCGTTTCAGAAAGCCTCAAAATTGATTTCAATAAAAACCCTCAAAAAATGGTTGTCCCATTTGTGCTGTTTTTTGTTTGACCCGTTGAAATGTTGAGTTATACATCTTTTTTATATTGGTATCTAAGTTTTAGCGAATTTTTGTAAAAATGAACTATTACAATGGCTCAAAAAATTTTAAAATCAACATTTTTGGAAAATTTCATCATTGAAATTAGTTTTGAGGCATTTTGAAACGAATCCTAGAGTTTAACGGTTTTTCATATGAATATGTATATATATTATTTTTGCATTTATTTACTTATAAATGGCTGTCGTCGTTCCAGACGTCTCTCCTTAAAATTGAGATAGAAATTCCATTCTTGCGCCAAGAAATCAAGCTTTTCAAACGAATGATCTGGTAAACGAGGCAGTAAAACTTTTAATTTTTATTCGATAAACATTTTAAAGGAATTTTATTAACTTTTATATCATGTACTCCTATATTTTCTTAAAAAGATATCTACACATTTAAAATAAAATGACAATAATTTGAGATAATCGTTTCGCAGACAACAAAATGGTTCAAAGAACCCATTATTTTTGAACCCAAGGAGGAGTTATCAGAGTTCTTGATGGATAGCACCAATTAGAAGAACTACTAAACAACCATCAGAAACCTAAGCGAACATCAATCAGGCAAGTATTAACGAAAGGATCACTGATAAAAGTTGCTTTTAGAAAAACGCAAACGGATGTCTTGCAATATGGATATTTGGGGTTTGGAGCGAACTTAATGTGCACGCCGGACATTTTAAATAATAATAACAATATATTGCCATTTTTTACACATAACATTTTGTTAAAATACTCGAGCAAACGTCAAAAGTGAGAAACTAAAATATAAGAAAATTAACATTCATTGAAGTTTGAAAAAGTCTTCCACTTTATATAACTCACGCTGAATGAGATACGATTTTTAAAAGTCTCTTAAACTGATGTAATGGCGCATCAAAAGGGCAGATTTCAATCATATAGGCCAGTACACTTAGGTCAGTGTGGCATACACAGGTCAGTGTGACACACACAGGTCAGTGCGGAGGAATGTCGAGAGAGAAATGGATATATGACAAGCTTTAAAGCCATAGACCTCCTTGGATAATATTTCAGTGACAAACCACCATGACTGCAAAGAATGATCGAGTTTCTTTTCAGTTTTGCGGTTGCGCGCTTGCGACGTGAAGTGTGATATTTCACTATTCCCACACCGAAGACGTTTTCGAGCAGAGGTGAATATTGGTGTTCACGAATGCAGGTTAGATTTTTTTCAAGAAACCTGTTGTACCATGATGTGCATTGTACCATGATGATGTATGTACCATGATTGTGCATTGCAATCCAGCCGAGTCACAACCACCTCGAATCGCTATTTGTTCCAACTATTACACACCTAGTTCATGTATTGTTGAGGATAACACTAAACTGGTTGATTTTAATGCATTCTGCTTAGAATGTACTCTTTAAATGCGTAGCGCAAATAATTATTTAGATAGTATTCACCGTTCAGTGGTTCGAATTCATATAAAGACCCATGCATCAATACTTCATAAGTTTGTAGCCAACGATTTAGGATTACTGACTACCTATTTCAAAATACGGACAAAGACATCGTACTAATTCTTGACCTTTACATGCTAATTCTTGTCTTTAACTTCCTTGTTCTGTCTGCGGATGACCCGAGAATGTGTGGCGACGAGAGAATAAGGGCCACAATACTACGAAATGACATCGTTTGAATGCATCAATATTATGTACTTTTAAAAAGTTATCATGGAGACGTATCATTATGAAAATGAACTACGACGTTTTTAATTAAATATTTGAACGATGCGGTGGTTTTAATCAATACGTTTACTCAAACGATCACAGCTTTCAGTATTTGAATTGCATCAGACAAACACTGTGGATAGTGTTTACATATATACAGATAATGTTGGTAGGTATGGAGCCAAAGCCCATCCCTTAGAATTTGAGCAAAGAAGAAAATAAAAATATTTCAGATAATTGTCTGCCGAAGGGAAAAAAACATTGTTCCCAGTGTGTTATGCTGTACGGTCTCAAGATATACCAAGATTAAGACACATATTTACATATATGTGTTGTATAGATGTACTCAGGTTCCCTCAAAAAGAAAACGTAAACGAATATTTTCGTTTCAAGATATTTATGTAGAATATAGAAGTAGGGATGTAGTTACCTAATTTATTAGGTACATAACGTAGACTGATGCAAACAATATCCACTGATGGTAGGTGCATAAGAAAGATGGCTACTTACGTATTAACGCCATCACAGCAGAAGAAGAAGACCAAACCACCTAACTATACACATCATTCTGACCTATATGTCCAACTAATCTGAATTTTTACTAAGGGATTGAATTGATGTTATGTATTTTTGAGATGCGAGCTTGCGAGCATCCAGGTCACCAAACTATACACATCTGTAGTCAAGTCTATAGCTGCGGTGGCGTTAATTTGTAAGTACAGAAATCTTTTCCTTACATCGCTGTTTAGGCCACTTCCAATCATCCAATACCCTCAATATTGCACCTTTTTTGAAAGCACTCGGCATTATCTTATAGCTGATGGTATGAAATGAAACAGGTGTAGTTTCCCATTCTGTGTGTGTAGTATAAACACTTCCATAAAATGGAGGCTAATGACGTATGCGCGTTAAATACTTATTTATAACACTGATGATTGACAGAGAGGTTGCCATTTTTGTAATCGAGCAATTGAAAGTTATCAACATTTTTGGGGCTTCAGGTTTTTCGTCAGATTTTAGGAAAAATTGAGAGCTTTCTTTTTTCGAGACGTCACGTCAAAACACCCCTCCCGACTTCACCGCAGCAAGAAATTTTGAGAAATCAGAAAAATAATTAAACTACTTATTTAAGGAGAGTGCGGTTGGTGTTGAGGCTCATTGTTACTTTAAGCTTAAATTTATACAAAAATTAAAGTTTCATACCCAACAAAAGAGCTTATCTTGAATTAAATTTTAAAATGAAGAAAAAGTTAGGGAAACGACTGAAAACTACAGACTTATTTTCAACAAGGGAGGTCTAGGTACCAATTTTGATATTTTCACCTTTGCGATTATTAAATTGCGGGTTGATTCTGCCACAGTGTTTTGATGTGAGCATATTTAATACCGAATCCCAAAAATGAATTATTGACAATGTCACATTTGTATGAATGTAATGTAATATTTGAATACCTGTATCGAACGATAATTTTTGAATCATAGTTCCAATTAGATGAGCCGTTGAAAGCTAATATAACCCAGTTCCTGTATATTATAATAAATAATAACCAATTGCCAATTATTATTATCCGTATTATTAAGAGTTGCTTGAAGCAAAGCATTGCTACTGTGCATATTATACATATGGATCGAAGATTTGAAATGGTCTTGAAAGAAGTTCACGCTTCCTTCAATTTCATTCAATTCTCCTGACGAATGACACAAAACAATAGCTATCCGTCCCTAAAACAAAGCCTCAAAACAATAAAGAACGCTGAAGGATCCAGACCTGGAAATCCTTGAAGACAGACGCTGAAGTGGGGACCCATTCCACTGCATTGGGTGACCTGAATTGGACTAAATGTCTCAAAGGAACGCACACCTCGTTTAGTGCGTACCTGCACACCGGCTACCAACGGTGGAATTCCACAGAAGGATTTCCCAACGCACTTGTCGACGTACGTGAAAGGGGTTGTTACCGGGTTTTCTAAAAATAGCAACACCAGGTAGGTAGGTAACTACTACTAACATCGACGTTACCTACGACTTCAATATAGGTACTCTTTACACTAGACCCCTTACAACAGAAACTCTTTTGTAAGTTGTAAATTATCGAAATGCAGTACTAATAGTCGGCAGGTTTTGGGATCACACCGTCCCGGGTTTGGGATCACACCGCATCGGTTTTGGGATCATTGAATAGTTAAGTAGCAACAGGTTTGGGATCTCATTTTTTAATAAAATATCTGATTTTCGTAATTGCGAAATGCTTTCTTCGAATGTCTTGGGTGCTGCTGATAAAACCTTCCGTCTCGCTTCGTATACGCTGTCCCTTAGCCCTCTAAAATCGTAATGTTCGAGATTACTTGTTGATGATGCATGTAACTCCCTGCGGACCATCTTGTTAGGTTTCGTGAATAAATCAACTGACGCTATCCGTTTTAGTGAGCTCCTTACCTTCTCACTTTCAATTGCTTGGTCGGACTCGCGCTCGTGCAATTTAAGTTCATTTTGCATAGATATCACTCTCGTCCAACAATCCCAAACCCGTGAACATCTCAGCCCCGCTTCACCGCTCATGATCCCAAACCCGTGACAGCCTAATAATCAATGACAGAAATATAATCCAAGACCGCATCAGAGAACAAAGAATGTCCAAAGAGCATTTACTGAACGTAATTAATAGTAGGAACAGGAAGCAAGAATAGGGTTGCCATACGTCCAGGAAAACCGGGACTGTCACCGGTTTTACTCTCCAGTGTCCCAAATAGACGCCTCGGGACTTGATATTGTCCCGGTTTTGACGAGAAGAGAGTGTTTAAAGTAAAGTTTCTTCGACCAGTAAATGTTTGGCCTTTAATTCGATATTATGTGACAGTTAAGCATTTTTTCTCTTTAATTTTCTGAATTTCAAATAAATTGTAAAAACTGTGTGAATTTATCTGTCATTTTTTATGTTTTGAGTAGAATAAAACTTTTAAAAAATATATGATGTTAGTTATTATCTAGTAACACGACTCACCCCTCTACCGCCTACCAGGATTATTTCTCTGTGGAAATTAGTTTTTCTACAACTTTTGAAGACGCATTTGAAGACAGCTTGGAAATGGTTTCTTGATAACTAAAAACTCAAATTAATTTTGATGGCCTATATTCTATACATTTTTGTGGTCTGAGAAAGCCCCGGACCCCCCCCCCCCCCACTGTCCTGGGGGTATCCATACCCCCCTGGCCCCCCGGTTATTGACTATGCCCATCAGTGTCCCATGTGTGATGCACATTTATGTTTAAATGTTTTCCTCACTGGGAAAAGCTTTATACCAGGGAAGTATATTGTAAGTCAGATATTGTATCTGACTTACAATATCCCAGGTTACCACAAACGCCTTCATTTTTCTCTAGATTAATCAGACAAAAGTAATAAGCCTGGTTACTACCAAATCGAAGAATTCGTATTCGATACATATTTAGTCCGTATCTGACATACAAATGTTCGTATAAGTTCGAGCCTAAGAAAATCCGGTGCTTCTCTAATTTTTTTCAGCATTCTCGTCACATTTTGGCAGTAACTGCTGTTTACAGTCATGCAACAGACATGAACACAAATTTGGGGTAAAATCATCAAAACAAACCCTGTATCTAGAAATAGGCACCCATACGAATCAATGTAAAAGAACATCGCAGTTATATTTATTCTATCATAGGTATCTCTTCAAAAATTAGTTACATGTTATTGGAGAGTTCTTTATGGCCCAACTTTCTGAAGACGGGTATAAACAAAACTAAAAACGAAGTATTTCCCAGATTAATGCACGTTTCGCTGAACCCCTAATGATTTTTTGTTACGGTTATCATAATTTTTTTAAGTTTTTAGTTTTAAATTGGCAAACGCTTCTAAGAGTCTTCATTCGTTTTACAGTAAGAAAAAAGTCTTTAAGCCATAAAATTTATAGTGAAGTATTTCTTTGCGCTCAAGGTGCTCAAATTTAAAAACAATTTAACATCAATATATATTACAACAATATGAGAAAGTTCGCTCATAAAATCTTGCTGCATGACTGGCACTTTTTTAATAATTTATTCATTTATTTTAAAGTATAGTAAAAGGAATTTAAGCTTAGAGCTCATTCTGAGCTTCGGCACCGTTCAAATATAAGGTCCTGGATTCTTTTTATTAGTTTGGTATTTCGATCGTGCACTGATCAGATAGTTCACCACTATCATCACCAGTCATCCTTGACCGAATCGGTATACGTTCTTCGCACTTTCGTAACCATAGAATGTTGAGTGAAGAACTCGGGGAAATTCGTAAAGAAGTTACCTACTTAATAAAAATCTTTAAAGACGTTCGGAAAGAATAACAGGTGGGTAGGTACCAATGTAAGTAATTGAGCTTCCTTAGTAGCATTACGTTGATTGGCTTGAAAGGTATGTAAACGTTATATTATTTCTTGTGTGACTTTGTTTATCAACTATGGAGCAGGAAGTATACTGAAAAGTCACACAAAAAAGAACTAACAGTTCGGCAACGGTTCAGTTCAAATATAATCATTTACAATCGTCAACGATAACATCAATAAACATTACGCTATAGCTACATATCGTTGACGGCTACTATGTTTGAATAACGGCCAATCGGTGTTTTATCGTATTAGCCAAACAGTCGTTATGTAATCGTACAGTTTATTGTAAAACGTACATAAAAGGGAAGTTGAAGGAAGTTAAAAGAGACGGTGGTGGTTTGGTGGGAAAATTGAAATTTGATGAGGAATCATTAACCAAATCAGGCAGGTAAGAAGAATGAGTATTCTTCAGGGGGTATCAGCAGCCTACTTCTTTGATTCAGGCTTTCATTTCCCTCTACCATTATAATTTTCTTCTAATTTCTACCAAGAGGCCTATGAAATTTTCAATCCTTCCTATTCCCCACAATTCGAAAACCACTCCACCCTGCCTTTCACATCTACTGCTGTGAACAATTCAGGGATCACTGTCGAAAAAACTCAGTTTCGGATTCGTGGTGGCCGGATCGTAAAATACCTGCTCACTGAGACAAATTCCAACATTTCGGTAAATATACATCCAGAAAGAGTTTAAATCTAATCCCAGCTCAATACAAAGGTCCAGTCCGAAGTAAGCCAAGAACACATTCTGTGAAAAAATCGATTTTCGCGTCTTCAAACTAATGGTCGCCCATCTGGTCTCTTTCAAGGGTTTACAAGAATTTTATAGGACATTGAAAAGCTGAGTTCATGCTGAACAATTTCAAAAGAAAAATCTTTAAAAATGGTTCATTATTTAAGGGTTTACAGCCAAAAATTCACTGAAAAAAGTAAGCGATTTTAAAAAAGTTGAGTTCAAAATTAAGGGATTACTGTGTTTTTTATTGGGGTTTGGAGTGTTGGGCTGAACTGGAAGTGTGAAAACTGGTTGCTAGGAGCGCAATTGTCACACAAAAAAACCTTTTAAAAAAACGCTGCAAATTATTTCACAAAGGTTTATTATTTTTTCAATTGAGTATGATCATAGTTTTAGTTGGCTACCGTACGTCATAAGGCCCGTCCAGACTCCTCGGCGTATCCTATTTCGAGTTGCCACAACCTATACTTCTATAATTGTATACGCATGTTTATATTTCTCGATTTGAGCTCCAATCTATTCAAATAGTTATTGCCTTAATAATATCATTATCTAAGCACGTACGAAAAGTCGAGAGGATATGTTATTAAATATGCGTAGGAAAAGCATTGGTATTAACACACAAATATGACCTTGAAAAAACATATTATATTCATGCCTCGAAGGAACGCCGGCGCCGGCCGTACCCACCACAAGGTGCCGCGGCGCCGGCGCCTCCGCTCACTCCACCGCCCGCTCACCCCCCCCCCCCCCTCTCCACCCACCGCGACCCCCTGCCAAGCGTGCCAGGCGTGCGCGCGTAGAAAAAGACCCTTTTTTTTGCCCGTTTTTGGCCCATAGCATCTATGCGAGTAAAGCGATCGGGATGGTTAAACGTTAGGACCAACTAGACCCCAAATGGAGTCTATGTGCGAAAGAACGGGTTTTTTAAGTCAATTCTTAGGCCTTTTATGGCCCGGACGGCGAACGGCGGACGGCGGACGGCGGACGGACATTTCAAATTTGGATTCTACGCACCTTGAAACGTAAAGTGACAAAGTTTGAGGGGGGGTTATAAACATTTTTTGCTACACGATCACATAGGCTTATTATTGGAAATAATAAACCAAAATTAATTAAAATGGACTGTCCTCAGACGATTCAAGTTCGAGAGAATGGATTGAACTGAGACAATACATCATTTCTTGCTTAAATATTTTCCGCACCATCCTGTCATTGACTTAGGACACTTTGAAATAGATAACGGTCTAGATGTAATTTGGGAAATCGGTAAGGACATGATGAAACAAAATTTTAGATGATTGGAATTATGAAATCACGTCCGCGTCGGGTTATCTTTTCCACGTGCATTTAATTAAAGAGCAGCCATTGTCATTGTCACAATCTTAATTACGTGGACACCTGGCTATTTCAGTAGGTATTGTCTTATATTGTATTGATAAAGTTATTAACCACGGAAATTCGTACAAGTGACGTCCTGCAATATCGAAACCAATCGATCAAATGGTCTTAATGTCAAGTACCCAAAAACAAATACCATTATTTTTAGCTGAAAGCTTTTGTCGTTCCATTCGATACCAAGAAGTTTCAAGGAGGTAGTAACTAGGTGCTGATAATCTTTGGGGAGATAGAGAGAAAACCAGATTGATCACGAAAGCACTATTGGAACTGAATATTGCGAAAGAAAATGTAATTGTCACAAATCTAAATAGCAATATACCACATTATATATGAATGTATGGTGGTGAGTTAATTAGAATGTTAGATCGACTTCGACGGTAACGTCACCATCCGTAATAAACGATAAAAGAATATGGCTCGAAAGCGCTGGTCTATTGTTCAAATAATTTGAGCTAAACAACGGTGGACACTCTACCAAAAGCGCCGGTGGTTATGATGGTAGTTTTTAACGTTGACAATTTAATGATTAATGCAAGTAAGTAGATATGAGGACAAATAGATCAGAATGATGTGTATAGTTAGTGGGCTGGATGCTCGCAAGTTCGCATCATAAAAATAAAAATATCCTAAATCTATCCTTTTACTAAAATATAGATTAGTTGGATAAATAGATTACTATGGTGTGCATAATTTGGTAGTCTGACTGCCTGCAAGCTCGAATCTCAAAAATAAAAAAAAATCTTAAATCAACCCTTTCAGTAAAATATAGAATGATGTGAATAGTTGAAAAAAGCACCGGCGCTTCCGTCCGACAAGAACTGGCACTTTCGTCCAACAAGCACCGGCGCATTTGTCCCTTATCAGTCGTACAACCAGCGCTTCTGTCTGGCACCGCAGAATATGCATAGAAAGGACACAGCTTATATAGCCACAGCTGAAAGGTACTTGAATCCAGTTAATCAAGTGGAAATAAAGTGAAAGGGGGATTGTAGGGAGGGGGTAACTCAAAATGGTTTAACTGTAGTGACGGGGGTGGTTCCAAACGTTATAGAAATGGACCTACAAATGGTGAAATATACTGAGGGATATCCTCATTTGTACATTTATCAGACCTATATCTTTTGATAATTTAGAATTTTTCAAGTACCCACATACATTCATGGAGAATATGGAATGCTACCTCCTTATAGAAAAAGAAAAAAAATCTAAAAACTGTTTATCAAATCAAAATGATTGGTAAATGTAGATTTACACTTTAGGTATGCTCTTTCTAGTCTTTCCCAGAATTTCCTTCCAGTCTGACGACTATTCTCATGGCCACAGGGACTTGCAGTTTGTAAAACCCACTTTTATCATGAACATTGTTTTCATCTTTAATGGACCCTAGTACAACATGGTATATTTTTATTTTTAAAACTCGCTTTGTAACCCCTAGATGATAGAATTTTACCAATTTTATCAGACATTTTCCGATGGATATTTATATCTTGTTTCTCGACAAATGGGATTCAAGCTCCTGTTCACCTATGACAATATAAGCTGTGTTCTTTGTATTGCACGTAGTACGCTCAATTATTTGTTGTTACTGATGATGACATAACCGTCGAAATCGAACTAACATTGCATCTATCAAATCATCTACACACCTCAAAAGAATTAAAAGGGATCACTTTTTCTTGTAAACGTCAGAGACCCCAGATCAATCGGACAAAGTTCATTTTATATCACATGATTAGGTACCTAACGTAGATGGGATGCACCCCATTCTTTTTTTCCTCAAAAAATGAGAAAGACTAGCGATATCAAGCTCCGACATGATCCAAAACAGAATGGAATCTGAGCATTTTTCTTAAGAGAAGTAATAATAATACTTTTCTTTATTGTGCATAGAACATAGTTGTCCCTCATAGTGTACTAGTATTACTCAGTAACCCCCTTCCCCCTAATGTTCCCCCACAATTGTTCAGATATCGAAGTGAAACTTGCGAGAGCGTTTATGGGGTGCCTGATACTGAGTTTTAAGCAAATAAAAGTCAGAATAAAAACCAAAAATGTTTTGGACTACCCCTCCGGTTTTTGGATAGGTACTTAGAAAGAAAATTGTCCATTTTTTTGCCGAGCGACGCCTCATTTCAAAGAGTTTTTAGTGCTGAACACGATGGTGAAGCCAGAATTGAGATATCTCATTCCGTTCTTGGATTAGAGCCGATAACCATGAAGAAGCGCGATTCATTCTGTTTTAGCTCATGTCGGAGCTTAATATCGCTGGTCTTTCTCCGTGTTTGAGAAAAAACAAAAAGAATAGGCTCCATTCCATCTCTATTAGTTACCTAATCATGAGATATAATATGAACTTTGTCCCATTGATCTGGGGTCTTTGGCGTCTAGGAGGAAAAATGATCCCTAATTCTTTTGAGGCGCGTGTTTGAGGTTTTTGAACGTTAGTCCACCTTTGAATAACCCGCGGCTAAGATTTGGTTACGGGAGACGCTGCGGCCACGCTCAACTTGTAACTAGCTTTACTTGGTTTAGCAAAGGGGACCATCTAGGCCACGACCCGCAAAATTCCTGAAATTTAAATCGAAATTGATGCGCGCTATTAAAGCTATACAGTTTAGCCAGTTACAAGGCGCATACGATACCAAAATTATTCAGAACGGTGTAATGTAAAACTAACAAAATGGAAGTGGAAATTCTGATTTTGGACACTATTTTTTCAGCTTCCAACAGTAATCACACTAGTTCTGCTACCTATTAGGTGAAGTCAGAAGCAATAACAATACAATCCAATACAATCAATGACAGTAAAGTTTTGCATAACGCACAACTACCAACATTTTAAAAAGTTTTAATTTAAAATTTTATGGAAGTGCATGAGCTATTTTCTACTGCTGAGTAGCCTGCATGAATCTCCTAGTAACATACCAAAGTTGCTAACGCAGATACTCCCAGCAAACCATCAGTGATCTCTCTCAATATAGCATGATACCCCTTGGAGTTTTCCTTATTGCTATTGTTATAGTAACAGTGATGGGATTCTTATGAACCACACTTCCTTAAAACATCTATATCACCGACTACTATCACGTACATCCGCGAGTATTTGGGGGTTTAATCCCTCTGAATCTGAGATTTATGATACCTCACAACCGAAGCTTTGTAATCGTACAAAAGATTGACAAATGTAGACGATTGAGTTTACGATATTTTTTGGTCAAAATTTGTTAGTTAACGTTTTAAGATGTGCAAAAAAAAATAAAATAAAAAAAAAAAAAAAAAAAAAAAAAAAAAAAAAAAAAAAAAAAAAAACGTCTTAATAAAATCCTCTTCTCCGAAACTAATGGACCAAAGTTTATGTAACTTGAGTAAAAAATCACATGTGACGCCTAGTTGGGACTGTGTTCTCTACATCACTTTTGATTAACCCCAAAAAATGAATATTGAAGGTTTGAAATATTAAAAATCTGAATATCGAACAATTTTGCAATAGGACTAGCGGTTTTTCTGTTGTTGTCATTAATGTGTATAATTTCAATGAATCGAATGATTTCACCTGGATAGATGTACGTTCAACCATTCGCTTTCTAAAAGGGCTAGAACAAGAGAAAAAGGTAGTCAACATGAGTGTGAACTTAGCGAAAATCCCCTGATAACCTAAGAGGATCGACCAGCTGCCAGCTGATATAATTTCAATGCCCTACTTTCATTTTCAAGAAATTGATTTTATTAGAATTTTTGCAACCTGTATACAGACTAGTGTATAATTATAGTAGTTGTTTTATTTTAACGTAGAATACGTTTTTGGTGAGGCCTTCTTCTCAAAGTTGTAATCTAACAACGACACGTAACAATTAAAACTTAAAACACGTAAAAATGACGCGTAACAAAGACTCAAAACATTGACACGAAACAATGACATAAATTTAAACAAATAGGCCAGTGTTACCGTTGTCTTGTGATATCCGGAGCTTATCAAGCTATTAAACCTATGATGCTAACATTTGTTTCTCAGTAATTTTAGAAGAGCGCGAACAAAAATGGTGATACTTCAGGTGGCCTCATTCGACTCACAGCAGTGCATTCAATCAAAACCAAATGCTAAAATTATCCTTTTACATATTTCAAAAGTTTTTGAGATAGGTATTTATTATTGAAACGTTCAATCCTTAGAGTTGATTGAAATATGTATGCATAGATTTGTATTGATATAAAGATTTCAGGTACATCCCCGGCTGTTGAATAACTTAAGAGCTGAATTTCGAACTATTGTTTAATAGTTTGGGAGAAAAGCTTTAAACGTCGAATTTTTCATTTGTTGTGTTTACGTATCTTGAACCTCTACTCTAACCAACGAATTTTGATGGGGTATTTATTAGCAATTGTTTGCAAGAATTCTGAAATGAAAAAACATTTTAAAATGTTACAAAACGGGTTTTTATGTAGAAATTTTCGTGAATTTCATTATCACACATGTTGGAGCCATTACGATAGGGTAGCTTCATTATTTGTATTCGAAAGATCGCTAGAAAGATTTTTACCTGATTCTCGTCGGATGGTAACGCGAAAAGAAACGAGCCTGGCGATCTTCCTCGTAGTATCCCTTAGCCATCTTACAAGCCGACGAAGAGCAAGTACAGCTACGCACGCCATCGCCTTTCGGCTCATCAGACGATAGCGCGTTACAAGAATAAGCCATACAAGAAGGAAAGTGAACTCTACAGGATATTCCGCGACTCCCTTATGAGTGGAGCCGAATTATAAGATTTTTTAGTTTTGATAGGGAATACGGCGAGTTCCGAATAAACTGGTACAAAGACTTCAAACTGGAATAACCGCTCAAATAATGTTCAAAACACTTCACATCACTAGTAAGAGTTTATGCAGAGGTGACTTAATGAAGGGTAAGTGACAAGGGATATCCAGGGACAGCCACTGCTACTGGAGGTTCGACCGGACGAGTGTCAGAACGACTGACTGAAGACATTGGCTCCTCCTCCTTTTTCCCCCTTATCTTGAGCAAACGAGCGAGGCCCACGAGCCGAACCAGTGCGGGCTGGGTAATCAAAGTACAAATGTACAATGGACCGATAACGAAATAATAGTAATAATTATTATTATTGATAATAAAGTAATGTCGAGCAAATTTTCATTTGAGCGACAAATATTTTACGTAACAAAGAAAAATGAAGGGGTCCCACCTCCGGAATATTACACAACATAAATAGTACACGTTGTATTGAACTCTTTTAGCAAATTTTCGTAAAAAATAAAGCTATTGCAATGGCTCCAAAAATTTTGAAATCAAAATTTTCGTAAAATTCCGTTTTGAGACATTCTGAAACGAATCCTAGAGTATATATATATATATATATTTGCGCCAAAAAATCAAGCATTCCAAACGAAAGGACGAGTTTGTAGGCCAGCTTTTTTGAGCACATTAAATTGGTCACATTTCAAAAAAGTTTTGAAAAAATCACTAAAAATAACAAAAAACGGCTAAAAATCGTTAAACTTGTATTTTCTAGCAGAATATTGCTCAAGTAAAGTTTATTAATTATAAAATAGAAAATTAAAAAAATGTATGTACAAAATTATTCTGAAAAATGTACTTAAATTTCATTAAAATGTGCTAAAAAATCGATAAAAACTGCAAAAAAGTGAAAAATCCAAAATCTCTTTTTGAAACGCAGAATATTATTTAGAACGAATTTTTTGCCATAAAATTGGTAGTTAACAATTTCTTTTCCCCCAAACGCCATACTTTTCAAAACTAATGTCACATAATAAATACGATAATTTACGAAAATTCGCTCATACGATCATGCTACATGACTGGAACTTTTTCTTTTTTGTCGTCTACTAAGGTAGCGAAAGAATTTTTAGCGAATTTTTGAAGAAAATTAAGCTATTGCTCTCGCCTCAAAATTTGTAGAATGTGAATTTTTGAAAAATTTTTGTGCAGAAATCCGTTTCAGGCTATTCTGAATCATATTCTGAAGTTTAACGCATTTTTTTATGTATGTATGTATGTATATATGTATGTATGTATATATGTATGTATGTGTCATTCCAGACGATAACTGTCCGTAGAATTGTGCTAGAAACTAATTTTAAAATGTTAAGGACACAAAACGAAAGTTCAAGTTCGTTGGCCAGCGTGATCGGATTACATCTTCGGGTTGAAGTTTTCAAAAATGTAGTCAACAATTTCTTAATAGCCTGTTTTTTGCGTTTGTTGTGCGAAATAATTTTTTCAGCATACTAACATGTGGTATATTCGGAATCAGCGTAAAATTTCCTATAAGAATATGTATCAAGTTTTCAAAAATTTCAAAGTTGAAAAATCAGTCAAAAATCGAAATAATGCCGTTCGCTAGTTGTAAAAATCGGTAATATTTGCATGAAACATTGTCCAAATTCAGATTGAACTACTCTTATGGAAGTATCCCTGTATAACCAATCCTAGAACCATGCTGTTTAAAACGTAGGTACCTAGTAGGTGCTTGTTAAAAAAAAAAAAAAAAAAAAAAATGTAATCACAACTGATGAGTTTACTCTACTAATTATTTTTAATAATTTGATTCCATGTTTGTCTATCAAAATCATAAACTAAAATTTCTCTACACGATCAATAGCGTCTGAAATGTCGAAAATTTCTTCAAAAATTCGCTCATGGGGTCATGCTGCATGACTGGACTTTTTTTTTCACTTTCCAGTTTCGGGAGATGAAAAATTTTGTCTCCAAATTTTAAATTTCTACACGCATTTGACGTTTTAGACCATTCTGAAGAACTTTTATTGGTTTCGTGACTATATGTGTATTTGCAAATCCTTGTAACAAGCTTAATTCTTACAGTTTCCATCACAATTTAATGAACTTTTCAGGGTATGTCCGGGTTGGACGGTTTCCTAATAGTTTCATTTTTCTCAAATCACTACTTACTCTGCGCATGCGCAAACGTAAATTCCATAATGCTCCATTTTTTAAATGATATTTGTACCAATCATAAATCAGCAAAGTGAGGTTTGATGTACCTACATATTCATAATATTTAAATGTTCACATATTGGAAATCGCATCGAAATCTAGGAAGATGTTATTTCCAACTGACTTATTGGTTCAGTGCTGAGGATGGAGAGATTTCAATAGCTGATGGGCTCATGACGGATTTCACTTCAAAACAGACGGAGAAGTGGCTACAGCTGACATCAATAATTTGTAAAACCGATTTCGAAATCAACAGGAATGTATTGGAATCGGTTGGTTCTTACCTTGGAACCATTTGAGCTTTGAGGTCTCTGATGTAATATTCATGATAAGAATGAGATGCCTTCCGGGAATGAGTGATTAGAACTATAGGTGGGTACTACAAAAATTTTTAAATCAAAATTTTTTGAAAATTTCTTCATTGAAATCCGTTTTGCGGTATTCTGAAACGAATCCGCGAGTTCGTGGGCCAGCATTTTTTGAGCACATTAAATTGGTCAAATTTCAAAAAAGTGCTGAAAAAATCACTAAAAATAGCAAAGAACGGATAAAAATCCTTACATTTATATTTTTAGCAGAATATTACTCAAATTAAGTTCATTAACTATAAAATCGAACATAAAAAAATTTCTTTTTGAATCGCAGAATATTATTTAGAACGAGTTTTTTTTTAACATAAAATTTGTAGTTAACAATTTATTTTCCCTCAAAGTCCTTAATTTTCAAAACAATGTAACATAATATAGTACGGTAATTTACGAAAATTTGCTTATACGATTATGCTGCATGACTGGAACTTTTCACGTTTTAGACCATTCTGAACAAATTTTGTTCCGTGTCCGTCTGTTTGTCTTGTGTCCGCAAATCCTCGTAACAAGCTTAATTTCCACAATTTCCAACCGATTTTGATGAAATTTCCAGGGAATATGCGGGTTAGGAAGTAGATGGTCCCCTTCCAGTTTCATTGTTGTCAAATCCACGCCTCACTCTACACATGCTCAAACGTAAACTCTATCAAGCATTATGTTCTCACGCCCTAGACATCTGAGCTCACTCAAATTTGGAGGGTAGGTACCTAGTTGGGAAAAGACGATTTGATAAAACCATATCAATTTCAAAACAATTACTTAATCCTTGTAAAGAGCTTAATTTCAACATTTTTCATCCGAATTTGATGAAACTTTCATGGAATGTGCGGCAGTAGATGATCCCCTATAACAATTTCATTGCTCTCAAATCACTACTTCATTCAGCGCATGTGTAAACGTAAATAATTTCCAGCATAACTTTACCGTTTTATAATTGACCGATTATGACGATTTATGCTACATCTTGATTTACTTTTTTTCCGAAATGAAATTTTTCAAGATCAAAACATTCCCAAGATCTATATATTCATGTTACGGATACGAGGAAGCCACACGCAACTTGGCAGAAGTGTTGAATTCTTTCACTCTCATGTTCACTAAGACAGTCAATGTTTCCTATTTCTGGTCGTTACAATTACCTACTTCTGGGTTCTGGTCCCTTCAGTCAGTTTGTTAACAAAGAAAGAATTGACTAGTTTATTAATTCGTTTGAGCAAATTCATTTGATTTAGACTAGAATTATGTTTATTAAATATCTTTATTTGTTTTTTTTTTACCTCAGGTTTACCGAATTAAGATAATTTTAAAAACAATTAGTTTTTTTTTAGATAAAAAAAAAGTGATACTCATATTTGAAAACTATCATGTATACGTACACCAAGATATTGAAAGTTAATTTCATCCTCAGAATTTCAAAACCAACCCTAGCTTTGTAACAGATCTTAAGTAGAATGTAAGTAGTTTTTATGTAGTAGTACGTAGGTATTTAAGTAGTTTTTTCGATAGGGTTCCAAGGTTACTAAACCTGTGACCTCCCACTGAGCATTACTGAGTCATTAAAGAAGCTGCAATTACGTCACAGTTCCAGAAAAAGTGAAAATTGTCGAAAGAATCATTGTGGTACAAGAAAATTAATTATTCTAATACAATGTTAACACATACTTTCTAGTGGTCAATTTTGTGTAAATTGAAGAGTTTTGTGAAATGTGCATGGAACTTACTTCTTGCCGGGTCCAACAAATCTGTCAGGCCTATTATCCGTACTGATGGTGGGATTCTACGCGAAACCCTCTCGTCTATTAGCCGCCATCTTGTAGAATTATTGGTATCGCAGAAATAGTGCCACATGTTGTCAAGTAGCACAACACCGCACGCACACGAAATAAATTCGAAATACTACCAAAAACTCCCCAAAAATGGGCTAAAATGGTTTTAATGCTCCGGCTAAACAGATCGGGTCCGATTCATTCTTCACGTTACACTCACAGTCACTGAGGGAACACTAAACGCCGTCGAATCTTACAGGGAAACCCGACACATTATTATCAACTGCTTCCTTAACAAGTGACACAGGGAAAGTGTATCTCAGTGAAAATATTTTGATCATCGTTCATATTAATGTCCATATCTATTCATAGAAGAGTAAAAGTTACCACGGAGAATAAGCAAGGTTACTGAATCCCAAGAAATCGAGCGACAGTCGGACAGGCACATAGTCAAAATAGTGGAGAAGCACGTAAAGAAGATAAGGCGAGTTGAAAAGAAGGAACAATGAGCTATGTTCGATGTTCTTCTATTCATCAAACCCTCAAAACCACTCAGCTTAAAGCTCACAATATCAATACATTCTACAACTGCACTGATGAAGTACGATATTCAAGTTAGATGTACGTCTGGTCAGGGAATGCTGAGGTCTTTTCACCAAAACTCCAATGGGATACGCTGAATAAACGCGTCTAGCCAGTCAGATACCTTATTTATTGTTCGAACGACAGAGTGATACGAATGAGACTGATAAGAAATAAAACATACAAAGGAAGACGGAGACTGTTGCAATAGAGGAAGCCGCAAAACAAATATTATCTCATAATCAATTGACTCCTGGAGTACTAAAGGGTCTGGAACACTCCATGAAAGATTGATGACATATTTTTGAGATCCAGAACAATTTGAAAAGTTGAAAAACATTAAAATCATACTTGATGGCCATCAATTAACCTACTTATCCATTGTATCCTTTGATAATTTTTATAGGATATCTAGCTGAATTCTAGTGCATATTTTGATGTGTAGGGATGGGATCTATCCGCTAGATACGCCGCTTGTAGCGCAAGTGTGGATCAGCTGACACTGGTCAGCTGGAGGAGGCGGACTTAGCGCCATCTTTCATTCAACAAAATAAATAGTTTTGTTCTGTATGAAATATGAACAACGGTTAAATTAGTTGAAAAACATTGAAATCGCGACTATTAACGCTGCAAATTAGTACACAAAGGTTTATTATTTCTTTATTGGATAGCCCTTCTACGCAGAACACTTGAGGAGGGACGCCCTATTGAATCTTCTAGAATATCATTTACAAATTCAACAATAAATAATTCACATAATTCAAACTATAAATCATAAAAAAAATTCATTATTGCAAATTGATGACCGTGACGCATTTTTATCGGTTGTATTCGTGTAATCGCTGACAGACGAATACGATTACAGGAATACGAATAATCGCAGTTGACTCAGAATCAACGAATAATTATCGCGATTACAATCGTATTCGTATTTGACGATAAGATTATGCCCAACACTGCCTAGCGGTATGAAATATACTGTATACGACCAATTTTCATATCTATCAAATATACGAACAAAATTTCATAAAAATCGGTCAAGCCGTATCGGAGGAGTGTGACCACAAAGACCGTGATATGAGATTTTCATAGATAATATAGACGATTCACAATTCAGTTACCAACCGTAACAACTTTGATAATGTGACTTAAGGCCCCGTTTCAAATGTCACCATTGTGTGGCGATTAGGATAATAGCCTCGTAGCTCACTAATATAATCAGGGTGATCACTCACTTTTGACATTTTTATATCTTAGCTCTGGCACAGTAACTGTCACGAAAACACATTACGAAGAAATGCTCACGGATATTTCGATTGATTCTAGCTTACAACCAAACGTTAGGCTGTGTTGGGCAAAATGTAATTAAAATTACAGGGCAATTACATGTAATTTGAAAATGAATGTTGACAAATCAGGGTGTAATTGTATTTGAAACCCTCAATTACAATTACATTCCATACAAAAGTGATTGAATTACAATTAAATGTGAAATCCGGCAATTTTAGTTGCAATTGCAATAGCATTATGCTAAAATCCCTCTGAAGGAGGTTCCCTCTCCCACCCTCTCTCCTTCTATATATATCATACCATACATGTATATAAAAGCGAGTGAGTGAGAGAGAGAGAGAGAGAGAGACCTGTTGTACTGTTTCATTATAGACATTTTAGCACAAAGTAATTGTACTTTATTGCAATTACTTACTCTGTCACCTAAATAATTGTAATTGTGGATTGTAATTACAATCACTTCTGAACTAAATGTATTGCAATTACAATTAATGTAATTGTAATTATGTAATTGCAGGTAATTTGAGTAATCGTGAGGTGTAATGTGCCTGTTTTAGCTGCTCGGTAAATAGGTGAAAACCACACCAGCAATAAGTATTGATACGAAGGGGTAATACAATGAAAATGTATCTAGATTGTTGATAGGCAAAAATGTGGGAATTTACCTACAATTCGTTTATACCAGATAAAGTGAGAAAAATATATGATTCTTAACTTAAATCAGTCTATGAAAGGTGAAGTGAGAAAATTAGGTATATATCTGTATCAATACGAAATTTATTCATATGTATTGCAGTTTGCTTGAAAGACTATAGAGAATGAGTAGGAATGCTAATTCTCCATAGGAATCCCTACCTGCATGGCCGTGGGTGTTAAGAGTAAATTCTTATTATATATGTTCAGTGTTCAGATAAAGAAATATATTCAATATACATTTGATTCGATGCGTTAGAGTTCAAAGCTTCGTTCTCAGTGCGCGTTCTAACAGTTCTCGAACTCATGAGAACTGGGACGGGGAGTCCCGGGGAGTTCCGGAACTTGTGGAACCGCGTTCTGCACTGCGAACGATTTCAGAACTTGGAAGTAGAATAACCTGTGTTGTTTGTAACCTCACTCAACTCATTCCAGAAGATAACTATCCTTAGGATTGAGATAAACATCCCTTTACTACTTACATTTCATTATTATTTGCTGAAAATCGATAAAAGCTCCCCAAAAAAGCTAAAATTCCCAAATCTTTTTTGAGTCGCAGATTATTATTTAGAACGAATTTTGTTGCCATAATGTTGGTTATTACGATTTCAAAGTGTTCTAATTTCAAAACTATGTACCTAACGTAATATAGGTACTAAGATAATTTACGAGATTCGCTCGTACGATCATGCAGCATGACTGGAACTTTTTTTTGCCATACCTTGCCATAAGGACCGAAGTGGTGATGGTAGAGGGTGCTGGCCTGAAAACGGTGGGCTAACTCTTCCGCGAGCCCATGGCTTATTCTAAAGTGGTAAACGAACTCTTCGTCGTCAAACCTTGGCACGATTTTCTCAAAAAAATTTGAGTTTCTTGGATGTAGACGAGATCCAACTATAACTTCGATCTCGTCCTCATCGTTTACAAACCACGGAACACCATCGTCGAAATTATCACTATCTGAACTTGACGAGCTAGTTGACATTTCGAATTATAGAATAGTTTGGTAACGTATAGAGACTGAAAGAGAATGAAATGAAAGAAAGAGAATGAAGCTGAAATTGTTATGATCGATGAAGCAAAATAAAACGATATAAGGTTGTTTAATGAATAAAGTCGATGAAGACAAAAGTTGTTTATTCCACGAGATCCGAAAAATAGTGAAATGCGCATGCGTTAACTACGTCCTTGCGTTCGAGTTCTCACAGTTCCGAAAAAAAACGGGAACTGTCAGAACCGTTCGGAACTGGGTTCCGAAGACACTGCGAACGCAGAACTCGGCGTTCTAGGCGTTCCGGAACTGGGCGTTCTGGCACTGCGAACGACAAAACTCTACTGCGCTTGCCCAGAACCGTTCCGAACTCCCAGAACGCGCACTGAGAACGAAGCTCAAGTTGTAGATTTATAGTATTCAATGAGATGTAATATGGAAAAATTCAAGTCCAACTCAAAGGTGAGAAAATGGTGATGTGTTCCAACACAAACTGCCAATGGTGTTTCATACAGGATGAAAATTATAAGTAGGTAGGTACTCACGAAGAGTGATGATGTGCCTTCAACTTCCTCTTATACTTCTGTATACCAAATTGCGTCGTCCTTCTTCGGTAGGTGGGTACCCAAAGTAATAAACATTTCAAGTTGGTGTAGATCAAGATGTGACACCAAGAGCCGGCCGGCATTACGGAAACCGGGTTCGTAGGCACTCAACAGGTAGTTGAGACCAAAATACTGGCACCACAGAATGAACGGTATATCAGTTCAACTAAAAGCCCATGAAGGCGATGACGATTTCAAGATGAAGACGACGACATGTACAATAATTTGGACTAACAACTCGTTTGTCTCGAGAAAGTAGAGATTATACGAAATATAACAGAAATGATCGATCATGAACCCCCTCCTAGGTTCATGGCAAAAATGGAGATGAGGAAAAATCAGATTTTTCAATTCCTGACTAGCACTTTCCAAAGCATCCAAAATGTAACAGCTGTTCGTCATCAAGTATGAATCCATGGAGGAATGAATGGGAAAGACCATCATAAGGTAGACATCGGAATGTTCCAATCACAAACTTGGCACTATTTCACACTAACTCCACTGATTCACTACATCTTCAGTTTAATAATTAATCATATTATTACAAATTTATCAACTAATCGACAACATTAATAAGAACAATTGAAAATTGCACCTGTTCAAAACCAACAATGACCACCACTCAGGTCAAGTTGGCATCATTGTGCAAGTTGGGCGCTATCATCTTTTATCATACTATCTACAGGTGATCCATAATATATTGAAAACAAAGATCTTGAAACGTTAGGTTTTAGTTTAAATGCCAAATAAACTGCAATAATTAAGTTCAGCTGTGAACATTAACAATAGAGCAAACTGCAACGAATCTTCACGAAGGTTATGGATGAATGAGAATGGTAAGTCTGCATCCAAAACATAACTACGGCGCATCCAGTGCCAATGTTAGTTTTTCGAGGCTAGATCACGAAAAATTTGTCACAATTACTCCATGTAATTGTAATTGTAATTAATTACTGCCCAAATCTGACGTTTTAGGTACCTACTACGGAACTGTATCTTTGCCATGTTTCATCGCACAAAAATCTTTCGCTAGTGGTTGGAAAGATCTCAATTTATGCTAAAATCTTACGCTGCCTAAACTTCTCCGAAAATAAAAGCAGCTGGGCTACACGTAATATTATTAATGAACTGTAAACAATCCTCGAGGTGTAATAACGAAGGCGAATGTGGAAACCGAAACATGAAAATGTCTCCCAGGGTTGCGGACTCCCCTGTGTTCATTTAGCATTCTTGTCATATAACTTCGAGTGCATCCCAGCTGCTTTAAAATAATGTATCTCAAATAAATTCTTGCCTCCAATTATGATCAATGACTCTATTTAATTTTACTCTACCTGTTCTAGGGAAGCTCTGTTTCAAATTTACGCTTCATGGGTCGATTAAGAGAGAAATTAGCCTCACAGCTCACTCAGCTGATCAGGGTGGTTTCTCAAATTGAAATTCTATTCTAACTGCCCCAACGAGGGTCCGCTCGAAATTTCATCATTGTTGGTCGATTAGGGAAATAATTACTCTAATATCTTATCAGAAAAAGTTGCAAAATAATGTCAAAAAGTGCCTGTGCGACCAATTTAGTAACTATCTATCCAATAATGCAACAATTCTCAACCGATTATCACATTTCTTAGTGGGAATCACCTGTTGCGCCACGTGAGAATAATTTTGCGATTCGATGTCTAGATCAAACAATTCTTGACCCATTTACATGCATATTTGTTCGTCTGGATTCGTTTTTAGGTCAAGCAGTCCACAAGGCCACCAGAATTTCAAAAATACACATCAGAGTGAGGACAACATCAAGAGTTTTGCAAAGAAGGATAGTTCAAATAATCAGAACTTTTTTCTGTTAACAATCCGCTACCTACCGTTTTCTTCAAGTATGAACAGCGTAGAACTCTATGATTGTGATAGGGGAACCAAATAATAACTCTAATTGATTCTATCTTCAATTGTTTCCCCTCAACTATTAGATCACTTTGCTGAAAACAAAACTATCGCTAGTAAAACTCTTCAAAAACGGCCTGTATACAGGGTGTCTCACGAATCAGACACCAGCGGAATATCCCCGTCAACAATCCAGTTAAAAAAAACCTGCCAAAATTTTTTGCCAAGATTTCACCCTTTCGCACTGTGCAACCATGGGCAATCAACATCAACTTTGTTTTTTTCAAATAAGAACCCCCATATTTTATTGCAAATTTGGATTATATGCAAAATTTCAAGAAAAAATGAACCATCACTTGAATTTTGAGTGCGCCAAACCGAGCACAATCACTCGCAAATACCGCACAAATTGTGAAATAGGTAGAGGTACCTATCGAGTTTTTGATGATATTCAACTGCTACATGAGATACATGATTTTGGGATATATATATTTGTTCACCCCGAATAACGTGGTGATGTATATCTTTGGATATTCGAAACACCAGTCAGAATTCCACATTTCTCATTCATTTTCACACAGCGCGATGCTCACTAAAATTGCGTTTCATCAGTGTTTTTCTAAGTTGGTGTAGCGAATGTCATCAAATGAACATCATTAGTGATTCAGCATGAAAAAATACTCCAAATTCCTGTATCACATGTGGATATTAATAAATAATATCTTCAAAATACCTATCGATATTTCACAATTTGCGCTCGATATATTTTGCGCTTATTGGTGCTTGTTTTTGCGAACTCAAAAATTCAAGTGATTAATATAGAATCTAAATCTGCAATAAAAAAAGTAGTTAGTAAGTGACTACAATAATGTGATAACTCTAGGAGATTTTAACTGTAATACAGCTTCTGATTGTGTACAATCCTTGTATTTTCGGGAAATTTGTCATGCTTGTCTTTACAAATAATTAATGAGAGATCAACCCATTTTACAACCACTACTGAGACTACCATTGACTAGCTTCTTACCAACAGCCCTGATCTGATTAATCACTTTGATCAATTCTCCGTTCCTGGAGTTTCGTACCATGAGATGCTTTTTGCCTCATTTACAGTTTCTAGAGTCTGAAGACAGCCAGTTATCATTTCTTACAGAAACTTTGATAAGATCCCGGGACAGGGGTTGTTGAATAGGGTTTTGGAGTTACCTTGGAATGATGCATATAACATGACGAACGTTAATGATATGGTCTTTCACATAAGTTCTCCCATTCATATACTTGTTGATGAATTTGCTCCCTTGGAATCATTAAAAATAAAGCATCCCAGAAACTCATGGTTTTCGCCTTTTATTCAAGAAGCTGTTCATGTTAGAGACCAGTTATATAAGATTTGGAAGCGTTCTCATTCTGAAGCCGATCTTCAGACATTTAGATCAAAACGAAACTTGTACGGAATGCTAAGTTTGAATACTTCAAGTCTCGTTTAGACCTCTCATTTTTATCACCATGGTCGAACATTCACTCACTTGGGTTCACTAACAAGAAATCTAGAGCTTCATTTTCTTCCATCCTGATGAATGGAATGCCCACTTTGTTCATAATACCTTGTTGCCATTTAATTTTACTTCACCAAACCAAGACTGCCCATTCATATTTTCTTTTACTAATGTTACAGAAGATGATGTTTTTATGCATTCTCTCAAATAAAGTCTTATGCTTTGGGTTACGTCAGGTTCCGATGAAGATGATTACTCAATTATTCTTCAACATTCCCATCGTCTTGGAAGTGCGCAAAAGTAACCCCTATTCCAAAATCTTGTAGTGTTTCATTCAAGTCTGATCTGCGTCCTATCATTGTGTTACCTGCACTTTTTAAGTCATTGGAATCTCTGATAAATTCACAAATTGTGCAACAAGTTCAGTCAAATCACCTCATAACGTGCCGCCAGTCTGGATTTCGAACGGGTCACGGTTGTGTAACACTATTGGCAAGCCTAATTGATGTAGTTCACACTGGTTCGATAGCGGTAAATGCACAGCATAACGGTAGCCCAATTTCTACGAAACTAAGACGTGCATAGATTAGCATTATTTTCAAAGATAAGAAGCAGGCATCGACCCAGAATTTCAGACCGTGGGAGAGTACTAGTATGTCACGCACGTTCTCAATGAAAAATCCCGTTGCAAACAACCTTATCATCATAGTTTGGTTGTGTCTCCGAGCTTATCACAATGTAAGCAAGAAACCTAATAAGTGATACCCTGATGGTGAGAACTCTTCGAAAAACACAAACAATGAACGCCACCTTTGTCAAAAGTAGAATAATAAACATGTAAACTGCGCTAAGTGTAAGTAGATGTGTCAGGTATTAATTGACGTTATGCTACTTAGGTAGGTAGGTACTTGTCCAGGGATTGGTGTCTACCATCTTTAAACTCAAAACGGGGAATATCCAACTGGGTACATTAAAGGAAAAACACCACCCAACTGGACACAAAGCGAAAAACCGTTTTTCGACAGTTTAGAGAAGAACTGGGTAACAATCATGGACAAAGATTTGATGGGTGACTAATACAGAGGGATTTGTTCTACATGCAAATGCAAGTATACATTTGGTAATAAAATTTAGGGGCATAAGTAAACGTCCCATCTGCCAGAACGTAAATGGCTTAGGCTAGCAAACGTACATTTACCGACGTAGTGAAAAGTGGGATAGCGTTTACTCTTTTCACGAAGCAACATTTTTCTCCACTGCTCAAATATTACGCTTAAATAACTACGTGCATGGCCTGAGCTTAATTAACAAAAAACTGACAAAAGCGGGAATATATCATCATCGAGACAAGTTTATTTGAGAACCTTGTACCCAGCAGTACCACTCTGGGTTTACCCAATTGTGGTCTTGTACCCAGTTGTACGATCCCCTTCAAAACAGTTCGAATACAAAATTTTGACCTCACAAAGACGACTAAAATTGCATACTTATTTTAAAGTTTTTCTTCAATTCATAAACCGTGCGTCCTATAGAAATTTTCATTTTTATATTCATTAGAAATATATATTAGAAAGAGAGTAAATATATATATATATATATTTAGATTAGAAATATAAATATATTAGATTCTAATATGTATATTAGAAATTTTTATGTATCAGAGCTGTTAGTGTATGATTAAACGAAACGACGTGATCCAAAAACTTTGCATTATCCTCTAAAATGAAAGAATTGAAAAACAATAGAAAATCGGGGAAATTTTGGGCGAGTCCTCTTCGATCGAGATCTAGTGACCTTAAAATTGGTCCCACTGAAGTCTGCCAAAGCACATTTGACTTGTAATTCCCACGGTAGGTATATGTCGTGTCGGTTTCATTGACTTACAGCATAAAACTCCGTATTATCGAACTTCATTATGAAAAATGGACAAAACTTACGAGTTATGCAGCAAGTTGGTGTGAAAGGTTCTAAGCTAAAACTTACGCGATCAAATCTTGAGAAAAAGGTAAAATTAACCCTGAGTCAAATTGAGCTTTGGCGGACATCAACAATATGTGATTTAATAGGACAAAAGTGTAGTTGAGTGGAGGAGTGGACTCGCTCAGAATTAGCCCAATTTTCTTTGTAACTCTAGTTTTAAGAGATAATATCAGCGAAGTTGTGGTAACCTATTTCAATGAAAAACGGATGGTGAAGAAAAGCGTTGTCTAATTCCACGAAAATACAGAGTTCCACTGTTAGATCGATTTCGACGGTTAGGGACCTCATCAGTAACAAACAAAGCAACAAAATATATTTTAAATAAGATATTAAAGATAAGGTTTGGGGTCTCCACAGTAAAGTTTCGAAGCTATTTTCTTTTAGCTTAACCCTCTGGTATTGGGAGTGGAGCGCCATCCTCTAGGTTCATTTTACCCCCCTTCTCTTGTTGAAAGTGTCCATGGTTTTGAATTTTTCGTCTAGACCCTCGCAGTTTCATGGAGATGGCCCTGATGATGGTCATCTGGAGTTTAACTTGTACCGAGCCTGCAACTTGGGACCGGGGTTTTCCCCATTTATTTGCGAGAACTGAGACCAACATCTTTACAAAAATGTTGAACTCTCGATGCAGGAGTTCAATCGATTTGATTCAGTAACAAACAATAATTAACTAACTCCAATTTTCGTGGAATTAGACACGTTCTTCATTAATTCCCGTTTTTCAAGATAACGTCAAGTTCTTGGAGTCAAATCTTTCTATACTAGGTACAACTTTGCTGGTAGGACGTCAATCTGTAGGACGCACGATTTTTGAGTTATAAGGGAACAACTTAAAATCGTTCAATTTTAGCCACATTTTAGCCATTAATGTATCATAGCTGTTATGAGATGTGAAAATATTAATTTTGATCAATGCAGAAGAGTAAATTTCCTCGAACGGCTAACGTTGTGGGTGGATTTTAGTTGTCATGAGGTTTCCTGAATTTACTTATGCATTTTAACACCAAAAGCAATAGGGGGAAGAAGGAATTTACTTCTTGGTCGATGAGTTCCATTATTGAAAATAATAAACCAAAATAAAACGATACGACCCCGGAAGTCCACCACCAATGTCCGTCACAAACTAATCCGTCTTATCTGTTCCCTTTTAGAACAGCTTATCCATCTTTATCGTAATGCTGTGTAATGCAAGTACAAAGGGTGAGTTCTGATTCCGCGCTGCGTAGTTTTACCGGAGTTTCTCTGGAATGCCTGTTTGACCTAAGTATGTACACTACATTTCTGATTTTTGCGTCAACAACTTATAACCCGACTTTTACCTACTTAATGATGTATGCCGAACGACACACTGTTACGCAGGCTCATAGTAATGCAAGTTTAGTCATAACAATATAAATAGATACCGTCTGACTATAGCTAAATAGTGAAATGTTGATAATGATAATTATTCATGAATTTCTCTTGTTCATAAAATTCATGAAATTGGATTCGTGAGATATCTCCTACGATAACTGTCATTATTAAAAAAGTGGACGAATTTCATATCAATACGCATCATATAAATAATATTTATGTAGCAGCTACTTCAGTCATGTAGTATTGAAATTCATTTGGCGCGATCGAGTCCCACTTAATTGTCAAACTCTACTATCACCTACCTCCTATAATACTAGAATATGAATTTATGTATAATGAGAAAAGTCAGTACCATAATCATGTCAGTATCATAATACTGATGTATTATATGTTTGGAATACATGATTTTGAATGCAAGTCTAGTTTCGGTTACATACATACGGTTACGTTACATTACTAATTGTTAATTTTCTTTCAGTCTACGGAAAAACTATATTAAATTAATATTGATTCCAATGCTAGTTAATAATTGGATATTCTATAAATATTCTGAGCTTTGAGCATTTTCTAAATCGATCCCATTTCTTCGGTTTGTCAACTAATTCTAATCGTTCTACTTCATGCCCGAATCAGTAGGTATGATTTCTATTGTTGGGATTCAATTTCCTGGCATCCACTCATCCGCAATACGTACCGTCTACCTAGTTTATGGATATTTTTCTTCAATAAAATGAAAGCCGTGGAACGTTACGAGGTTTAAAACCAAGAGTGAAAACAAACAAGAGACAGGAAGTCCGGTACTGATGAATCTGGATAACAACGATTCGAATGTAGAACGCACGAAACCTCAAAATTGACAGTCAATGACCATCGATAACCTACTTGGAATTACTCAACTGCTAGTTTGCATGTCCAATGAGGTCATTCAGTTTCCTCTGGCGTCACGAGCTCTCAAGGGAAAGATACTACGAACTGGAAAGACACCGTCATAGTACATGACGAATTACGATGAGCAACAAACATGAAAAGAGTGAGAATGAGAGCAGCTGATCATTTGTCAAAACTCGGAACTTCGGACCTCGCCAGGGGGGGCAAGCCCCCCTGGACCCCCCAGTCATTCCTACTGCTCCATTTGAAAAAACATGGAACATTCGTATAGCGCTTATGCAACAATGATTATATAAAGCAAGACTTGGGTCCTCACAGAATATTTTAATTAAGGTTTCGTTATAACTATATCATAAAATAGACATATGTCTTTTGACTAGGGGTCAATGTATACATTTTGTAAGATTTCTTTCAACTCAAAAATGTAACGTTTAAATTAATGTACAGAGAAAGAAATCGGCAGCGTAAGATGCAGTGACGTGTCAGATAAGTTGAAAGCTTTCCAACGAGTGAATAACAATTTTTTCTAGGTGGAAAACTGACAGAGTAACATTTCCCGAGTTACTAGTTGTCGCAGTAGAGCTAGATCATCGTCACAGTGTATTTTGACTCAAATGAGTGAGGAAGTGAAAGATGTCATGTCAGGGAATGTGATGTTGACAGTCTGGCTCGAGAGGGATTATTATGTATTATCGTCTGGGTCCAACTGTCCTACGTCAAATGTAACAATTCAAAAATATTTGATACCTCGACAGAGTTTGAACTCATACTTTTCTCTTCTCTGGGAAAAAAGTTAGTTTTAAAGTTTTCCCTGATCATAACATTTCCCCAGAGTCAAATATCAGCCGCCTCGACTGATTTGAGGTCGGACAAACGACGAAGTGAAACTGCAGGCTCGGCAGATGCTCGCTGGAAGAAGTCGCAATCGGGAAAGGTCGTTGTCACAGTGTGTTTTGACTCAAATGAGTGAGGTAATGAAATATGTTATGTCAGGGAATGTGAGATTTACAGTCTGCTTCGAATTGGATTACTACGCATCATCTTCTGGGCCCTACTGTCCTGCGCTAAATGTATCCGCCCAAACATATTTGATACCTCGACAGGGTTCAAACTCAAGCCTTCACCTTCTTTGAGAGAGGAGTTAGTTTTAAAGACAAGCGCTTCAGCAACCTATGCCACTGAGGTCAATTCATCAAACCTCATCAACTCCAAGAGTTTTCATTGAAATGTGCCAACTTTTCGTAGGGCGGGGTACACTGGTACCATACCGGATATCACGTTGGCCTCGGAAAGACTTGCTGGACAGATACGGGACTGGCAAGTACTGGAGGACTATTCTGCCAGTGATCACCAGTACATTCAGTACACAATAGGAGAAAGTGAGCCTAGCCAGAGGACCATCCCCCCCCCTCCCACGCTGGAACGTAGAAAAACTTGACGGAGCCCTCTTTGACACTATGATACACATAGGCAGGGGTGCCATTGAGGCAATCAATCGTAGAGCAGGGGGCGGACCCATTGCAATGTTACTCGTGACAGCGACCATGGGGCTATTGGCCAGGGCCTGCGAGTGCTCTATGCCAAAGAAGAGACCAATGTGGGACTGCCGCCCTGCCTATTGGTGGAACGAGCAGATAGCGGAAATGCGGCGAAGCTGTTTCAGGCACAGGAGGCTAGCCCAACGGGCCAGACGTGATTCTCCAGACTTCCAGCTTAAGACGGAGCAGTACAGGAGGGCGAAACGAGCTTTGAAGATCGCCATAGCAAGGAGCAAGGAACAAAAGTGGAAGGATCTCTGCGAGGATGTCGAGAATGACCCCTGGGGTTTGGGATATAAGCTGGTGCTCCAAAAAATCCGGGGAGTCGACTCATCCTCCCAAATGTCAACTGCAGTCAAGGAGAGGATTGTTGAGGAGCTTTTTCCTGCGCATGATCTGGAGGAGGGCACACCAGTAAGGGTACCGGCAGAAGAGATACCCCTTTTCTCCAAGGAGGAATTGCGGAAGGCAGCAAACTCTATGCGCAACAAAAAAGCGCCAGGGCCAGACAGGATCCCAGTAGAGATCCTGAAGATCACTGCTCAAACCCATCCAGAGATGCTCCTGGATATGTATAATGCGTGTCTAGTTGAGGGTATCTTTCCTGAGCAGTGGAAGGTGGCTAACCTGGTTTTGATAGGAAAAGGGAAGGGTGACCCGAGCACAGCATCAGCCCACAGGCCTCTCTGTATGCTCGACACTGCCGGTAAATTATATGAGAAACTTCTTAAGCGAAGGACGCTGGATGCAGTCGCAGAGGCAGGAGGACTATCGCCGAGACAGTACGGTTTCACCACGGGGAGATCCACTGTGGACGCTGTGAATGAAGTGGTTGAGGCGGCAAAGGCAGTGAGGACGGGCAATCACAGGTCACGGGACCTTTGCATGGCGGTTACTCTTGATGTCAGGAATGCCTTCAACTCGGCGAGATGGAGTGACATACTGAGGGCGCTTCGGGAGGTTTTTTGTATACCGGCGTACCTCTACAGAGTCTTACAAGACTATCTGTCAGAGCGGTGGGTCATTTTTGACACCCTGGAAGGGAAGCGCAGGAAGCGGATTACCTCAGGAGCGGCTCAGGGATCAGTCCTCGGAGCCGACCTGTGGAACATTAATTATGACGGAATCCTACGCATTGAAATGCCAGAAGGAGTGTTTCTCATAGGATACGCAGATGATGTAGTCATTGTGATAACCGCTCGCACGGAGGAGTCTCTGCAGTACAAGCTGAACCAAGCGATGAGAAGAGTTACGGAATGGATGGTGTCTAGATCTCTGTCCCTGGCTATACAAAAGACAGAGATCGTACTCCTTACGAGAAAACGCATGGAGAGGGGTGTCACAATGTATGTTGGAGATCAGTCCATCGTGGCATCGGAAGCGGTGAAGTATTTGGGGGTCATGCTTGATTGCAAGCTAAGCTTCTGGACCCACATATCTAAGGCGGCGGATAAGGCAGCAAAGGTGGTGGGGAACCTGAGCCGCCTCATGGCCAACATTAGGGGCCCTAGTCCAGTGAAGAGGAGGCTCCTGATGCGAGCGGCGCTGTTATGTTGCATGGAGCTGAAGTATGGGCTGAAGCACTCCGCTTCCAAAAGTACAGGCAGAGGATGGAGGCTGTGCAGAGGCGTGGAGCCCTACGAATATGCAGCGCCTATAGGACTGTGTCGGGAGCTGCTGCCCAGGTCATCGCTGGGGTCATCCCGATCGATATATTGGCCGAGGAGCGGCAACGAATATATCGCCGAAAGGGGGAAAATGCACCGCACACCGTCAGAAAGGAGGAGCGTGACCAATCGCTACAAGCCTGGCAGAGACGATGGGACCAGGAGACCAAAGGTAGATGGACAGCCACCCTGATCAGCGATGTCAGACAGTGGATAGAGAGGAAGCACGGAGAAACGGGATACTACCTGACACAGGTTCTGACGGGGCACGGTTACTACCGCGCATTCCTGAAGAAAATTGGGAAGGTGACGGAGGCCAGGTGCGTGTATTGCCATACAGCCGATGAGGACGCAAGGCATACCTTCTTCGTGTGCCATAAATGGGAGCACCTCAGACAAGAGGTGATCGAAGTGGTGGGCGACATAAGCCCAGAGACAGTTGTCTCCACGATGCTCAGGAGCAGCGGGAACTAACTGGAGTGCCATCACCACATTTGTCGAGGCAGTTCTTAAACAAAAGGAGTTGAACCGAGAATGGGAGGAAGAAAGGAGCCATTGAAGCGAAGAACAAGCGGAAGGAAGACAGGAGAGGCCTTTAAAGGCTAGAAAAGGACTGTCCCGAAGTAATACCTAACGGGAGTTCCGGGACAGTTCTATAAAAAGAAGAGAGGAAGGGTGTTTTAGTCGGTATGCCGCAAAAGGTGGAGAATCCGACACGAAGGGTGACTTATATCACTGTCAGTTTATAAAAAATTTCACCAACCTCAAAAAAAAAAAAAAAAAAAAAAAAAAAAGAGTTTTCATTGAACCTAACACTAAACCCACAAAACATCTCTAAAATGTAGCTGCAGGTTGTTTTATTCCCGTCAATTTATTCTCCTTCAGTAGGCGTGCTGGTTGCTAGTAAGGGCTCAGCGCCAGTTTGTCACCTAGTACCCAGAGACTACCTACAAATCTCACGCACAGTGAACAGCAGTAGACACGTAGATCACACTCAAATATTTGCTAGTGGAATCATATCAAAACTTAGAAAAATCGAAGAAACAATGTTTGAATAAGGCGGCGCAAGCCCCGACCACAAAATAACAATAAAGGAATAACAACTTCATTCGGGCTGAGGAACGATGTTTCGGTTTTGAAGATAAGAGAAGATGATACTGGTGTAGAAGTGATATCTGGGACCTATCAGTGCGTACACACAATCCCGGATATTCCGGATAAGACAAAGAAATAATAACGGCAGAATGAGACAATGAATACGAAGGCACTTACGGGAATGACAAGGAAAATCGATCTAATTCAATTTTTCGGGTCAAAAAGCGACAGAACAAAGACGAATGTTATCTGATAATTGTATAACTTTTCTACAGCTTTTGTGGGGAACTACATCAGCGAGGCTCAATGCAAAGATAGGCTATTTTAGCGAGGGAGATATGGTAATATATGAGAGGGGTGTTCTTCAGTATAAGCCTCTGTTTTCCAGTATTTATAATTATTCTCCTCTATTTATCATTAATTAAAAACATTAAAAATCCCATTTTAAAGGAAAATTTTTCTAGTAAGAGAAAAAATTTCAACCGAAAAGTGCGTAAAATGTCAGAAAATAAGTGCCAGTCATGCAGCATGATCGTATGAGCGAATTTTTGTAAATTATCGTATTATATTTAAGTTAAATTGATCTGAAATTTGAGAACTTTCAGTACAATGAAATTGTTTATCAAATTATACTGGGTGTCCCAAAAGTAAGCCCCCCCCCCCAACTTTTCCCCACGATTTATGAGATATTGGAGTGAAACTAGGTGAGCTTTTTTGGGATGGCTTGTACTAAGTTTCATATCGTCATATAAAAATCACGACAAATCCAAAAATGTTTGGACTACCTCCATTACCGTATCTCTCTTAAAAAAATAGCGTTTCTTCTTGGTTCATCAGTTCAGATCCGATGAATGTTTTCCGAAGTACCCAATACCCCCCCCCCCTTTTTTTTTGGGTCCAAAAATTTTGGATTTTTCCTCACTTTTATTTGCTTAAAACTTAGTATCAAAGTTTTAACGCTCTCCAAGTTCCGCTTCAATATCTCAAAAATTTTAGGAAAAAGTCACTTTTGGGACACCCTTTAATAGCAATCAACTAATTTTAAATAAAAGTCCGCTATTCAAAAGAAGTATTCAGATTTTTTAAAGCATTTATCAGTTTTTATCATTTTAAAACACATTTTAATTAAAGTTATCAATATTTTTCAACATAATTTGAACAATAAACTGTTGTTTTCCCATTATTAGTGATGTTTTAAACTCGCTTTTAAAATTTGACCTATTTAATGTGCTCAAAAAGAGCTGATCAACGAACTCATCCTTTCTTATGGAATGTTCGATTTTTGGCGAAAGAATGGATTTTTTATCTCAATCCTATGGAGAGTTAAAATTTAGGTACGTGTGCGGTGCTTGTGTGTGTGTGTGTAAAAAAGCGGTAAACTCCAGAAATCGTTCCAGAAAGCCTTAAAACGGGTTTTGAAGAAAATGTTGAAAATTTTTATTTTAAACTTTTTGGAGCCATTACAAAAATTGTATTTTCTACGAAAATTTACTAAAAGTGGGGGGCTCATAATATAGTTTCTAACTAGTCAGTTTTTTGTATAAACCCCCACTTCTTACTGATCCTAATAAGGTACTATTGATTGCACAGATAATATACACGGTATCTGTATATGTACTTGTCTGTATTCATACATACGCATATAAAATTAAGTAATTGGTGCATTGATCAATATTTATAATTGTGAATCATTGGGGTTGCATCAGACTTTTCGAATCCATAATGCTAATGTTGGTGTGTTTTGTTTGACAAGCGCGATAACCATTTCTTACGACAGCGAGTGCGATGATGAACACTCTGATCGAATATGATACTTATGACTAATTTTATCGCATCTCAACCCCTCGACTTTCGATCTAAGTGCGTATTAGACTCATCACTTATCTCTCAGTGTTTGTCCTCGACACATCTACTTAAAATCATAAGTACTTCGATTATTTCTGAACAATGCCATTATTAGAAACTCATTTTCAGTAGTGTGATAATGGGGAAAAAAAATAATTGAATTCCTATCTAAAAGTGCATTAACTGTCGGAGTCATAAGTGGAGACTAATTCTAAAGAAGCTGACTATTAAGAAACTTCAGTTCTCCCGCTTTTTATTTGACAGTTTATTCACCTTTTGATAGCACTTTTTCTCCTCCTCTGTCGAAAATGAAGCAATTGCAATGGCTCCGAAAACTTTAAAATCAAAATTTTATAAAATTGTCTTCACTGAAATCCGTTTTGAGACATTCCAACTTAAGTGGGCATGACCAGGATTGCTTTGAATCCACCCTGACCCGTTTCCGTCTGGGGCCTTGGGAGGAGAAGGGGATGTAACGAGTTATTTGCTCTTTAGCTCTTCGTCAGGGGGGTCGATCCCTCAAGGCCTGGACTCGGCAGTCTATGATTTTGATAGGATCATCCCTTTAAACATCTACAATGGTTAATAAAACACCCCCTAGAGCTCCTAGATATAATTGATGAATAAACGAACTTCCTAGTGAAGTTCATTCATAATTATGCCAGGGGCACTAGAGGGTGTTTTACGCCCACCCATTACCCTGCCCTGTATCATAGACCTGCCTGGGGACTCTGTACTAATGATAAGGGCGGCAGACAGCGCTGCCAACATGGCCGAGCGAAATTTCGGTGGTATGACCTCCGCGATTTTATGAATAACTTTGAAACTAGCTCTGTCCAGCGCGCTGCGAAGGCCACTTCAATGGTTAATGAAACATTCTCAACAAATTCTGTTTGTTTGTTGAGTTTTGTTTCTACGAAAATTCGCTAAAAATATTAGGTGTGTTCCAACCACCCCTCTGAGTTCATGAACACGTGAGTTCATGAACTCAGACGGGTACCATGAGTTCATGAAACTTTTAGGTTCAAGAACCCGTCGGTGGGAACACTTTATTTCACATGACAGTCAATGCACTAACTAGCGCTAGCGTCGTCTTTAGTAACGTGAACACCTCGTCATCGAAATCCTTTGAGCATTATGAAGAAAAGGCCAAAAAGATAAAAAAAAAAAAAAAAAAAAAAAAAAAAAAAAAACGGTATTTTCAACTTTTTTGAAGTTTATTTGCTAATTGCCCCCTCAGACTATTTTCCTAGGTATGAAGGGTATGGGATATCATTCCTATCCAGAAGAAGAGTAACTGTTGAGATTTTCATCAAAATCCCTCGAGCCATTATTGAGAAAAGGCAACAAAAAAAAAGTGCTAAACACGACGTTTTTTCAAGTAAGGTAGGTTGAGCCAAGTGCGCCAAGAAAAACATTGAGTAGTTTGACTTTGCCTGCCAATTACCAACTAGGCACCCTTAAACAAATGTTTTCTATCTATGTGTAGACAGCTGATAAAAGAAAACTGACGGTGGTAATAATTATTCGATGGAGCAAATTGAAAAAGAGATGTGAAAAACGATAATACAACAAGCATCAAGTAGGCTAATGAAAAGGAATTTAGCGTGAAGGTTCGCAGCGAAATGAGATTTTTGGAAGGTTACGAAAGGTTTTCTTCAGTTCGAGTTCTCAACCCTATTCCCGAGCAGGTCAAGTTCATGAACTCACTGAACTCAGATCATGAACCCGACATGGTGGGAACACCGTAGCGAGTGTTGAGTTCCTGAACTGAAAACGGTTGGAACACGATTCACGTGCGCATACGGTTCGGCGCCGAACCAGTTCCGAAAAGTTCATGAACTCGCGGTGGTTGGAACACACCTATAATACTAAACGATTTTAGTTTTACCCAGAGTAGCACTATGTCTAAACTCAACTAAAAATAAACGTGTTAGTAATAAAATATGATCAAGTACTTACAAAGGAAGGGGTCGAGCCGCTCTCTGAAGCTTTTGGTACGGACCATGTTCACCCGCTCCTCCCCTCTCTGCCAGTCATCTCCTCTCTCCAGTAAGGTTTCCCACCTTGAGCTGTCCCAAGGTTCGGAGAAAATGGTCTGTAATTTTCAAAACAACTGGAGGTAACAAGTGAAATAATTTGCTTAATTAAAGTAAGTATCTACATAATGAACATACCTACTATTCAGGTACTAATTACTCAAAGCGTCACGAGTTAGCTTGAACCAGGTTTTATGGGTCGGCTTATTTTGAAAATTAAAAAATATCTGCAGATCACTGGTGGATACTTCATAAAAAAGCATTTTTTACCTAGGTAACGATATTGAATAATTTTAGCTGGTATTAGCGCCCCCCATTTGGGTGTATGTTAAAATAACAAAAATAAGAAATGAGTTTTCTGATCCTAGTTTCCTAATCATTTTGCGAAAACATGTAAAACACACTTTTTAACATGAAGTCTGCGTCAGGGAATTATTTTTCAGAAAACATAGGAGTTCCTGGGGGGATTAGGAGGAGGAAGTGCATTTATAAAATAGAATGAGTTACTTAACAAACTGAATGCAAGAGAAAGAGGTTACGTTTTAAGGCTTGGATACTGGAGGGACCACCAGAGCTTACCTTCAGAGGGGTACATCAAGCTGTTATCCACACTATGTGTGCAAGAAAAGTGTAATAGGCAAGCCTCAGATGGTTATAGAGTGTCAAGTTACCCCTAGATATAATTTTCCACAATTGAGTTTAAAATCTGACAGATCGGTACACCCTAGGGCGATGTTCTATAACGGAGAAACTCCTTAGAATTTGGCAGAGAATTACGAAGAAATCCATGAGAATATATGTAGTCCGACTAAATTGTTCTTTTGTTTTGGCAACTCTGATGTGACAATCATTTAAATAAAAAATTATAAACCTATATTCCTAATACCTATCTATAAACCTATATTCATTTATCAGAGCCTTGATTAGTCACTTTCCAGACACCAAAACACCACTAAAAGTGGCCGTGCAAAGGAAAAGGGAGTTAAACTTGCCAAAGATCAAATCTTAGTTTATATTTTTTTATTTTTCTCCGCATTATGCTGAACAAAAATTTTTTTTTTTTCTATCATTTTCCAATCAAAATTTATGATTTTTCGAAGCTGGAAAAAAGCTGGGCCGAAAATTGCAAATTTTCAGCAGGTTTCTGCAGACTTGCAAAACTGCAGTTTTTTTACGATTATAATGGGGAGCGAGAGATAGTTTTGGGACCCAAAAAATATATTTAAAAAAAAAGTCATTTTTTCCTTTGCACGTTCACAAATTCCAGAATGGTTTTTATAGATAGTTGTACCTGTGTGTCGTCATCACTAATGTGGGACAGAGTGGAGGCACCATTAGTCTGCTGATTCGTGACGTTGTCGTAAGCGCTTACGCGTGATCCACTATTCCCAGACGAATCGGACTTCCCCGCATCACTTCTCATCGCCGTAAGATCCGTCAAGATTGCTATTTCTGGACATCTAACAACAAAGAAAACACCAACTGCTATTAGATAGGAATTTTTTCAGTGAATATTTGTAAGTAGGACCTACGAGTACGAACACAGGGCTAAAGACTTTGCACTAAGAGTACAAAGGGAAAGTTTGTACAGGGTGACCGCCAGATTAACACTTCAAAATTCCCTGACTGCTCCAGCAATTTCCCTAACTGAACAAACCATTGGCATTAGGAATATGGAAAAACCACAATATCAATTCTAACCAATCTTCAATCTTATTATTTATGATACTCGTAGAATAACAAAACCCATCGATACCAGTAAATCGACGAAAAATTCAAAACTAGTAAATCACAAATAAAAATTTAAAACGAAGACAAAAATCACCACGATAAACCGGTCTTCATTGTTAATAATTTATTTGCCACATAATTCCACATACAAACATGAGCACACGTATGAATACATACATACACACTCATACATACATGCATGAACGTTGAAATTTCCGAACTTTTTTCAGTCTTTTGAATTTTTACCAAAACTCAAAGCTGCTAGTTAACGTTTGTTCACACAAATGAAAGACAGTTAAATTCTACGTCGAATAACCTAATCAAATTTCAAATTAATATAAGCAGTGAAGTCGCAATTACTAATTAAAATTTAAAAAACGCTATTTTTTCCATTTTGATTGATGACTTTTTGAGCGTGCCACTTTCTGAAACGGATACTCCAAAATACCTCTCAAATGAATGTTGTGGAACTTCTGCTCATATTGGTCCTAACATCATACCGAAAATCATAACCCGAGCCTGCAGTGATGAGACTCAATTTGGAGGGTAAAACAAATGGCCTATTAGAGGATTTTTCCAGTTTGATTCACTGGTGATGTTACTATGCATCCACAATCTACTATCATAAGAGGAAAACTAATATCGTAGGAGGATACGGTTAGTGCAAACATTTGTCCTTAAATGGGTTTTTATCATTTAATAATGATTAACAGGATGTTTCCATTTGTTTTCGTCACGTCACGAGCGTCACGTCACGGTGGGGTTTTCTATTGATTTTCACGTACAACCAATGCGTTACTAGGGAAGTGTAACTCCCTTAGTTTTCATAGCAGGAAAATCGTTAGCCACTTTTTGGAACGCTCTCATTTTATCACAGCATCTCATAATCCCTAAGCCTCTATAGTGTCAAGGAAAGCTGATTTATTACGCTCAGTTATAAACTAATATTGCTAAGTAACAATAATGAACTAATAATGTGTAAAATTAATCATTATTAAATGATCTGACTGTAGAACCGTAGGTCTACCGTCCGTTTTTATTTTTTAAAACCCAATTTAAGGACAGAAAGGCGTTTTTTGTAAAGTTTTGTACAAATTTGAACTGTCTAAATAAAGAAACGTTGCAAATACAGTCAGTGTCAAAATTATAGGTTTGAAATCTAAGATCCTACCTAAACCTACCTACTTCAGTTCTCTAGTGTTAACTATTAAAACCAAAGATCAATATGAACTAGAGTAGGTTCTGTTTCAAGGGCAGTTGGATGTGCCCCACCCAAACACCCACATGTTAGTTATGGATTTTTGCCTTGTCCTTCTTAGGTTGGGTGTGTTGAGGGTAGAGAAATTTTTATAGGCTTCTCAAATAATTGAAGTTTTAACAGTTCAGACAATGTGCATATCCCCACAAAATTTGAATATTTCTCAATTTAAGTACAAATTGAACCCATTAAATAACACCAAACATAAAAGATCAAGACCAAGAGGTTCAACTATCAGACAATGTGTGTCTCTCCACACAAATTTTCACATTTCCCACGATTTTAACATAATTGACTCTAGTAACATCTCCAAATATAACTGGTTATGACTGAGATGTTCAAGAAGGACCCCAAAAAACTTACACTCAGGTGCAAAAAATTTGGCCCACTCTCTAAAATGGAAGATTTTACGACTAATTTAGTTACGACTAATATTCTCTTGTTTTCGACTGGGTTACTGTCTGAACTCAATCAGAGGCATTGTTTGTTGTTTTCTAGCCAGGGATAAAATTGTTTTGATCTCTCAACGATAGGGAATCGTATCGAAACGTGATCATGTTTCACTGCCTCCTACTTTCACGTTAACTTCCATCCTGCGATTATGTTGTTCATCTGTTCCACAGTAGTCCTCAGCTGAGGAGCGAGTGTTTTCCTGTAAGTTGAGTGTATTAAAAAAAAAAAAAAAAAAAAAAAAAAAAAAAAAAAAAAAAAAAAAAAAAAATTCAAGAGGAAAAAAAGTAAAAAAAAGTCTTTCTCACCGGAAATGGTTGCGGAAACTGTAGCTCTCATTAATGAAGGAAGGTCACTGAGATATGCCACTCAAATGCTAGGATGGCCTTATGAAATCGTCGGTGCTGCTGTTAGACGTTTTCGAGAGACGAGATCGTACTCTAGAAGGCAGGGTTCTGGCCGCCCATGAAAAACAACAGCCGCTCAAGACAGGTACTTGTACGCCTTAGCTTTAAGAAATCGACGATTAACTGCTTCACAAGGTCGTAACTCTCTTGAAAATGCAACGGGAGTGGATTTAGGTGTTTGGACAGTTCGGAGACGATGGTGGCATCGGCATTTGTCTGCCAGAAGACCCGCTCGCGTTCCAAGTTTAACCCGTCAGCACAGGATGTTGCGCCTTCAGTTTGCTCGAAATCACAGTGCTTGGGAACTTGAAGAGTGGAGGGATGTCATTTTCAGCAATGAGTCTAGGTTCAGCCTGCGGGACCCAGATGGTCGTGAAAGAGAGTGGAGAAGGCCTGGAGAAAGGTTTGTTCCTGCCACAGTGACTGGAAGAGAGCTCACCGTCCAAGCATTCGAGCGGCATTTCCCAGTGACCTTCCACCATTAATGAGAGCTACAGTTTGGGCGACCATTCCAGGAGGGAAAGACATTTTTGTTCTCTTAAAGCGATTATTTTGGGAGGAATGCACTCAATGTACAGGAAAACACTCGCCCCTCGGCTGAGAACTACTGTGGAAGAGATGAACAACATAATCGCAGTTTGGAAGTTAACGTGAAAGTGGGAGGTAATGAAACACGATCTCGTCTCGTCACGATTCCCTATCTTTGAGAGATCAAAGAAATTTCATCCACCTGGCTGAAAAACAACAAACGAAGCCTCTAAATGAGTTGAGACAGTAACCCAGTCGAAAACAAGAGAATATTAGTCGCAACTTCATAAAATCTTCCATTTTGGAGAGTGGGCCAAATTTTTTGCACCTGAGTGTATATTTAAACATAATACATTTCACCAATCAATAATAAGTTCTGAAGAGGCCAAATGACGGCGAAAGCGCTCAGCCTATGATTAAACCACATTATTTGAGAAGCCTATAAAAATTTCTCTGCCCTCAACACACCCAACCTACGAACACCCACATGCGGCTCATACTCCATGTGCTAGATTGTGTTCCCATCTTGGAAAAGTGCTCATATTAGAACAGCCGACATTATAACATACATCCATTATGTCTCAGCCAATGTTAAGTAAAATGGACGTATCATCCTTGAAGGTTCTTGATCTACCTTTTGGAAATGAGTTCTTGAATGGTTATCCCTCTACTGCCTGGAGAAGGTTCGGTATCTTGTTCAAGCGGTGGAAATTTTCTTTCGGATGCGAATGACTCTTCAGGACTTACAGGCTCTTCTTGTTCAGACTGCGGCTCCTCTTCATTACCTGAGACCAGAATATTATTTAACAAATGAAAAAAAAAAAAAAACCATACAATTTCAAAAATGGTATTCAGATTCTACATGAACTTAATGAAAGGTGTAACAACGTTAAACGACTTTCAACAATCAAGCAATCATCGGTAGTGGAAACATACTGGTATTACCTAATGTAGAAATGGTAGGTATTGATGAAACAAACAAATTCAGCAAAATTTGCCTTGATCAGAAATGATTTTACCTAATGTATTTCTTCAACCTAAATCAAATAATGTGGATTTGAATTAAATTTACCGATAAATTCCCAACTTGAGTCTACTGCCCAAGTCTCAGAGTGTTTGCCTTGAGGTCGCTTGGCGACTTTAGGCTTGGATTTGCCTCTCTCGAGGATTCCTATCCTTCTCCCCAGTCTTTTTGGTCCAACCAAGTTGTCAACCGACGATGACAGCCCGGCCAATGACAGCTCCTCCTAAACAAAACAGAAATGGGAAAAAATGAACAAAATGTAATGTAATGTACGTTGTGCGCGATCTCACAGATATTGAAAGGAAAGGGAAAAAATACTATAAAAAAGGAGAAATTATGATGAATTGATCGATGTTAATTTTCAGGATCACATTAAATTAAAATAGACTGATGCTTAGATTTATATTACACCTTAGGGTAGGCTGAACCTAATCACTGTTGATAGGTAGGTTCACAAAAGTAGGCAGTATCTCAAATATTTAGAACCATTGAAATAACCTCACTCTGAAATTGCTAATGATGCTCAAAAACCCAAATATAACCTCCACATTTAAACAGCGGTGAAATTACTATAGCTTTGTTCCCACACATAATACAGATAACAACACAAGCACAGAAGTATAATGGAAGAAAGAGGAACTTAAATTAAGCTGATGACAGGGAGATGTGACTAAACGAGCTGTTCCTACGAAGCCATAAGCTGAGATGTTACCTGTTTCGAGTTTTGGGAGCCATATATTGATCACACGATTTCAACTTCCCCACCTTAACGTTGGTTCTAACCTTAGAGCATATAAATATAATAATGAGAGCCAGACAGGACAATGGAGACCCTGAAGTTACGTTCAGTTCAGTACAGCCACTGAAATGAAAAGAAACTGCTGCTTATTTGAGGTTACCGCCCGACAGGAAGCTGGGAGGTCTCAAAATTCCAGCCATTATTTGGAGCTTTGGGGTCTCCAGTCACAATGGTGGTGTTACCTATGTTGGCTCGCATTTTCGGGCCTGTTCTACACGTACATGTAATATATGCTCCGAGGCTCAAGCATACTAACGCTACCATAGCTTTCCGTTGCGGTTACCATATGATGGCACTGCTTTGCTGATGTCCAATGCAGTGCTTCTGCAACAGTTTTTCTGAAACGCAGAAGGTAGTGACTTCAAGATACCATTTGTTGGTCCTTGTTCTTAGTAGCATGCAGCAGTATCGATCTTTTAGATTTGATAGTAAAATGAAAATAAAATTATGTATGAAGAGCCAACATAGGTAACACCACCGCTTTGACTGGAGACCCCAAAGCTCCAAATAATGTCTGGAATTTTGAGACCTCCCAGCCTCCTGCCGTGGCGGTAACCTCAAATAAGCAGCAATTTCTTTTCATTTCAGTGACTGTACTGAACTGAACGTAAGGTGGGGAAGTTGTAATGTTAAAATCGTCTTCTATTTCATTAATTCCCTGGTCAATTACACCTAGATGGGTAATTGAGTTTACATCAAATCTGTATCAAGTACCTATTACATACTGGGAAGGAATTCACATCAAAATTCTGAAGACAGCAAAACGTGTGGGCAAAAATCTACCTACATATTATTATTTCTTATTTTTGAGAAATGAGTAAAGGTTTGCTCTGAAGTGTTTTAGAGGTCGATACGTCAGAGAGTTAGAGAATTGCAAGTAGATACATTAGGATGAAAAAGTAAAATAATCTAAATACACACACTGGGATGAGCGAGGACACATGAGTACATACTCTGCTATTGTGAATTCATTTAATAAAGTTTTATAGAAACTTTGATGATCAATTGATATGATTGATCATCATCAATATCATTGGGGGATTTGGGAGGAATGACAAGATAACTGAAAAGTAGCAGTGATCTGTGAGATGCAAAAACCGTTTGAGATACCAACAATTACTACCAGCGGTTCCAAATATAGAGTAATTTCATGTTTTTAAAAAGGAGACAGATTACAAGAGTGATAACCAACCTACAGCTCCCCAGATTCAAAATCGTGGCTACCATAGGCACGACTTGATGCTCTGCAGCCACACCCGACATTTTGTCACAGGCTTAATGGGAGAGTGGAACACATTCGGTTAACTGAACTGCGCGTCTTTTCTGTTTGGGGAACATAAGTATGCCTTAAGCGTTAGCCTATAAAATAATTTTGGAACGAAAAGTCAAGCGCCTGGTTTTTGCCTTCTGGTGTTAGAAACGCATACTTGCAGAATACAGCTGTGTCAGCCATGGGAGCCAACCAAAAGCTAACATTGCTGCTGATCTCAATCACGAATACAATCTATGGTAGCAGGTTATGCTGGAAGAAGTCAACAGCCCAGAACAAAACTTCAGGGTTGGGAATAGGGTTTTCACAACAGACCAACTACAAGTTTCAATGGTGAGATATCTATATTCTATCTTCTGCCGTTGGAATACGAATGCCCCACGTCACGCTACAATTTCCCCATTATCAGACATTCCCCTCCTCTGTTCATATTTTATTGACCCATTTAAATTGTACAAAATCATCATTATTCGAAAGCAGGCTGAAACGAACCATGTAAACGTAGCTCCACTACACCTCTACCCCCAGCAGAGAAGGAAATGTAATAGCGGGCAATAAGTAAATCACCTTGGAATCTATCCTTTCGAGAACACCGTGAGGAGCGATTGAGGGCCATTGGGAGAGGGTAGCAGGATCCGAATGTCGGTTGTTCCTGTGGGTCGTCCGATTTCGTCTTCTCGTTACCTCAAGCGCTGCAGATTTGATGGCGTCCGCTGGCTCACAGTAAAATGGAGAAGATTGTTTGGTATTGGTCGGAGCCTGAAAATCAAAGTATCTATGAGTACCAGCGAAAAAACGTGAAAAGTAACAGTAAAGTACATAAGCCAAGATTATCTACTAACCTAAGCTTTAGACACAGTTGAGTAATTTTCATATTTTACTCATATACTTGCAATACTCATACAAAATAATTGGGAATAAATTTGAATAGGAAATATACTTGCGAACAACTTCAACAAACACAACATAAACTCATTCATCCTTAACACAAATTAAACTGAAACTTATTAATAATATGCGTGCAGAGGATATATTTGTCGAAGATATCAAAGAAATGTATGCAAGAAAACATACATCAAATAAGCTAAAGTAGGTGACGGACAACGCATAGGACAATATAATGAAAAAGAGCAGATATTGAGATTAGTATCAGTGATATTAATATACATTATTAAGCATTAGACAAAGCTCCACAGAGAAAAGAACACAACGCTTATGTGTAAAATGTATGAGTAGGTATACAAATTCCGAAATAAGCTATTTATTTTTCCATAAATAAGGTTACACATTTTCTTGCACAAAACCGAGGTCTAATGTCAATAAAAACTGCCAAACATATTGCTAAAGAGAGACAGATAGAATAACTAAATCCCAAAACTACTTTTCCAAATAGAATATTATACAGGAAATTTTAATTTGCTGGTCATTGCACTTAGGCAAGTAGCCGTTTATCATGATTTTCAAGTGAAAATAGATTTTGGTGCAGAAAACGTGCTCTTTACAGAAGTTAAAGAAAAAATAATGGGAAAAAAATCGTCAAATAACGTGGAAAGAACAAACATTTTCTCATAAGGTCATGCTTAATGGCAGCTACGTATTCCTAAAGTTTTAAATGCTTGTACATACGTTACATTAATGCATTAGCTGGTACAGTACTTGTATAAAAAGGAGAAGGTAGAAACAAGGTACACGAACAGAACATTGCGGAGAAAATTAAGAAAATAGGCTACACAAGAATTGGGAAAAGGATCAAGAAGCTAAAACAAAGGATCTTAATAGCAAGCGTGATTTTCTACGATAATTATGTGAATTACTAGTATACACTTTAAATTAAAGAGGTGTGAGCAGTAGTAGTAAATCAAACAGGGTGATAATCAACCGCTCCCCAATCGAGTGAAAAGGCTGTTGGTGGGAGTACCAACCGCCCCCAGAACAGAGTCAACGCTCGATCCCCAGAGATGACAACTGCTCTCCGCCCAATTTTACACTGGACTGAGTATTGAATCTAGGTTACAAGGTGATGTTGTCTCCGTGAAAAGATCATTAGTAATTGCGAGGAGGATATTGGGTCGACATTTGGCAATTTTAAGGACTATATCGTCCAGCCCACGACTGCCCAACATCAGCAGTTGTTATTATTGATGTAATCCCGTAATCGGTCCGTAGTTACAAATCAGCTGGAGTTAGCCGTCAATCAGTTATAGCCAACAAGTGAATTGATATGGAAGGTAGGTCTTTTAAGTCTCCCCATCCAAACATATACGTATTACTGGATGCATTACAACTATTCTAGACGGAAATATACTCCAAACTGTGATTATTAATCCTGATCTCTGATTTTGACGACTAATTTGATTTATATATAGTAAATTTACACTTAATGGCTACCTCGTCGTTCCACGTTTCTATTTCGATTTACTTTTCAACCTTTCGGAAGCAATAATTGATGAATGTTTATGGGGAGCGGTTGATGAATGCCGATCAAACAAGAGCGAAGAAAAAATATTTTATATTCAGCTTATTGTTTGGGCCAGTGGGATAGTAAAATGGTGACGACAATAAATTTTGGATACTTTTAAAAATTATAACATTTATTTATTTAAAATAATGTATATTGAAAATAATGATATAATAGCTTCTAACAGCTGACGTTTAACCATCAAAATCCATCAACAGAATAAACCAGAGATGTCCATTTTCAATTATATAGTCGGAGCCCGACCTTGGTGGAGGACCAAAGGCTTTTGTTTTAGCCTGAAAAAAGGCCCATATCAAATCTACCCTAAAAGATGTCAATATTCCAAGTCATTTTGGGTGACACACATCAAAGAATCGCGCCAGTTCAACTACTGTGAATTGAATGTGTACATAAGATGTAAAGTAAATGAAATGGTTAAGTAATGAAAAAACACCTACAAATTTGTTCTTGGTTCGATGCCAGTCCTGAAATATAGGTTACCTATACCTACTGAACATGATTAATGGGAGTCGATGGGAGAGTTCTTACAACCAAAATTTATCCATTTATTTATGATGAGTATAATTTAGAATTTTTAGGAACATGACGACCAAAATGGTATAGTAGGTTTTATGAAGTAGATACAGCATTATGATCCATGCAGCAAATTAGTCACAATGGAAGGATGAGATGATTAACTACAGACAGAGGCTGAAGACGTAAACGGATGAGGAGAGTTGGTTGATGAGAGTCATGCTCGAAAGACAAAAGACGCCAGAATATGCCAGGACTCACCTGCTCCGTTGGAGTCTGGGGTTCGGGTGGGGTGAGCGGACTGGGGTGCGGGGTGACAGGGGCGGAGGTGACGCTTGGGCGGGGCATGGGGCAAGGGGGTATCCTGTCCAGGATGTCCGGGACACGGCGGGTAACCTCATCCGGAGACGTGAACGGGGAGGACCGGGGTTTGAAAGTCGTCATCGACTCCGGACCCCAAATGTCCTCGTAATCACTGACCTGAAGTAGACAATGGCAATGAGGTCAAGTTTTGGATAGAACTGATTTGGATGAAGGGGATGGTCGACATGTGGGTGATCGAGTTAACTGCCGATGAATTGACAGAAGCGCACATCGTGGTATGTCAGAAGGATCGAACACAGGATTGAGTATTGTTATAATCAAGCAATCTCGCTCAATTACATTCTACTATTACCTCGATACATAAGATTGGCATTTCTATTAATGTAAGTCCCTAATTTCTCCCATGTTGGTCCGTGATGTCAGTAATAGCATTAAGGTGTCTTGATGTACTGACCTGAAGTAGGCAATGGCAATGAGGTCAAGTTTTGGATAGCACTGATTTGGATGAAGGGGATGGTCGACATGTCAGTGATCGAGGTAACTGCCGATGAATTGACAGAAGCGCACATCGTGGTATGTCAGAAGGATCGAACACAGGATTGAGTATTGTTATAATCAAGCAATCTCGCTCAATTACATTCTACTGTTACCTCGATACATAAGATTGGCATTTCTATTAATGTAAGGCTATTTCCCTTATTTCTCCCATGTTGGTCTGTGATGTCAGTAATAGCATTAAGGTGTCCTGATGTACTGACCTGAAGTAGGCGATGGCAATGAGGTCAAGTTTTGGATAGAACTGATTTGGATGAAGGGGATGGTCGACATGTCAGTGATCGAGTTAACTGCCGATGAAATGGCAGAAGCGCACATCGTGGTATGTCAGAAGGATCGAACACAGGATTGAGTATTGTTATAATCAAGCAATCTCGCTCAATTACATTCTACTGTTACCTCGGTACATAAGATTGGCATTTCTATTAATGTAAGGCTATTTCCCTAATGTCTCCCATGTTGGTCCGTGATGTCAGTAATAGCATTAAGGTGTCCTGATGTACTGACCCGAAGTAGGCAATGGCAATGAGGTCAAGTTTTGGATAGAACTGATTTGGATGAAGGGGATGGTCGACATGTCAGTGATCGAGTTAACTGCCGATGAATTGACAGAAGCGCACATCGTGGTATGTCAGCAGGATCATCCACAGGATTGAGTATTATTATAATCAAGCAATCTCGCTCAATTACATTCTACTATTACCTCGGTACATAAAGAGTGACATTTCTATTAATGTAAGGCTATTTCCCTAATTTCTCCCATGTTGGTCCGTGATGGTCAATGATAGCATTAAGGTGTCCTGATGTACTGACCTGAAGTAGGCGATGGCAATGAGGTCAAGTTTTGGATAGAACTGATTTGGATGAAGGGGATGGTCGACATGTCAGTGATCGAGTTAACTAACTGCCGATAAATTGACAGAAGCGCACATCGTGGTATGTCAGAAGGATCAACCATAGGATTGAGTATTATTATAATCAAGCAATCTCGCTCAATTACATTCTACTATTACCTCGGTACATAAAGAGTGACATTTTAATAAATGTAAGGCTATTTCCCTGATTTTCTCCCATGTTGGTCCGTGATGTCAGTAATAGCATTAAGGTGTCTTGATGTACTGACCTGAAGTAGGCGATGGCAAAGAGGTCAAGTTTTGGATAGCACTGATTTGGATGAAGGGGATGGTCGACATGTCAGTGATCGAGTTAACTAACTGCCGATAAATTGACAGAAGCGCACATCGTGGCATGTCAGAAGGATCGAACACAGGATTGAGTATTATTATAATCAAGCAATCTCGCTCAATTACATTCTACTATTACCTCGGTACATAAGATTGGCATTTCTATTAATGTAAGGCTATTTCCCTAATGTCTCCCATGTTGGTCCGTGATGTCAGTAATAGCATTAAGGTGTCCTGATGTACTGACCTGAAGTAGGCAATGGCAATGAGGTCAAGTTTTGTATAGAACTGATTTGGATGAAGGGGATGGTCGACATGTGGGTGATCGAGTTAACTGCCAATGAAATGGCAGAAGCGCACATCGTGGTATGTCAGAAGGATCAACCACAGGATTGAGTATTATCATAATCAAGCAATCTCGCTCAATTACATTCTACTATTACTTCGATACATAAGATTGGCATTTCTATTAATGTAAGTCCCTAATTTCTCCCATGTTGGTCCGTGATGTCAGTAATAGCATTAAGGTGTCCTGATGTACTGACCTGAAGTAGGCAATGGCAATGAGGTCAAGTTTTGGATAGAACTGATTTGGATGAAGGGGATGGTCGACATGTGGGTGATCGAGTTAACTGCCAATGAAATGGCAGAAGCGCACATCGTGGTATGTCAGAAGGATCAAACATTGGATTGAGTATTATTATAATCAAGCAATCTCGCTCATTTACATTCTACTATTACCTCTATACATAAGATTGGCATTTCTATTAATGTAAGGCTATTTCCCTAATTTCTCCTATGTTGGTCCGTGATGTCAGTAATAGCATTAAGGTGTCCTGATGTACTGACCTGAAGTAGGCAATGGCAATGAGGTCAAGTTTTGGATAGAACTGATTTGGATGAAGGGGATGGTCGACATGTCAGTGATCGAGTTAACTGCCGATGAATTGACAGAAGCGCACATCGTGGTATGTCAGCAGGATCATCCACAGGATTGAGTATTATTATAATCAAGCAATCTCGCTCATTTACATTCTACTATTACCTCTATACATAAGATTGGCATTTCTATTAATGTAAGGCTATTTCCCTAATTTCTCCTATGTTGGTCCGTGATGTCAGTAATAGCATTAAGGTGTCCTGATGTACTGACCTGAAGTAGGCAATGGCAATGAGGTCAAGTTTTGGATAGAACTGATTTGGATGAAGGGGATGGTCGACATGTGGGTGATCGAGTTAACTGCCGATGAATTGACAGAACCGCACATTGTGGTATGTCAGCAGGATCAATCACAGGATTGAGTATTATTATAATCAAGCAATCTCGCTCAATTACATTCTACTATTACTTCGATACATAAGATTGGCATTTCTATTAATGTAGGTCCCTAATTTCTCCCATGTTGGTCCGTGATGTCAGTAATAGCATTAAGGTGTCTTGATGTACTGACCTGAAGTAGGCGATGGCAAAGAGGTCAAGTTTTGGATAGCACTGATTTGGATGAAGGGGATGGTCGACATGTCAGTGATCGAGTTAACTGCCAATGAATTGACATCGTGGTATGTCAGAAGGATCGAACACAGGATTGAGTATTGTTATAATCAAACAATCTCGCTCAATTACATTCTACTATTACCTCGGTACATAAAGAGTGACATTTCTATTAATGTAAGGCTATTTCCCTGATTTTCTCCCATGTTGGTCCGTGATGGTCAATGATAGCATTAAGGTCTCTTAATTAAATAATGTCCGTATTCTGTTTCATTACATAAGCTTAATCACACGTCCAGCAAGAGTAAAAGAGCGCAGAACAATATCAGAATCAACATTCTTAACTCTTCACTGGATGTGTGCTTCATTAAGTTGCTACCAGGGAGGGTAACACTCAAAGGTGTTCACTACCAAGGACGTAGGTAAGTAGGTACCATAGACATATATGCCATTACATATAGGTATGTAAGTCTTAGGCAGGTACCTACACAAGTAATGAAGGCGCATTTGTGGAAGCCACAAATACAATAACTTCAAGAAAAAATTATCTGAAAGAAACAATTTCAGATGCAACTCACTAATTCAACATTGTGAGATGAGATATAGATATAGAATGTTGCTGAAAGACAGCCTGTAACGCTACATACATGCTCTCGGAATTTGAACTTCATCCTCCATTTAAAGAGGAAACTAATTAATCACCAAAATACCTCTAATGAACTCAAATCAATAAGACCCTGGACTCTTGTCCTACAGAGATATCGCTACAATCTTCAGAGTTCATTCACGTAAAACTGATAAACGGTTGTAGGTACACATCTCTTCGTTATCCCATATCAATATAAACCAATAATTGAAATTCCAAAGCAAGGGTCGTTACGCAAGGTCATTACTATTGATAAGTTGGTACCTAATAAAACTAATCTTCAACTAGGTTGACAGTGAACGGCTGTAAATGACCACAAGTCTCAAGGATGTTTTCTATCAATAATTTCAGTTTAGGTGACCAATGTGGGTAAGCTGTGCTGTAATATGAATTAGTATGCTGAACAGCTAATGAATAGAGACCATGATTGATAACGAAAGAATGCGTTACTAGAAAAACATAGTTATCGTTTCTGTAAGTGAAGAAAGGAGGTAATGAAGCATGAAATGACAGCAATGAGAATTCTGGGGAGGGGTGGTCAGTACCTAAGTATTTATTGTTAAGAATTACAGAGCAGTCATTCCACTCGCATCATCACCTCAGACTCATGGCAGAGCTTTTAATGTTTCGTCAATCTCATTAATCACACACAGATAGTCAGGAATGATGAAATCGAATGTAAAACTACTGTAAACTGTACTGGACTGTCCAGTTAAAGATATACAAGAATGGTGAGAATGTAAAGCTACTGTAAACTGTACTGGACTATCCAGTTACAGATAGCAACACTACTGATGAAGCACTACCTTATTCTTTATGAAGTTCAAGAAATTATAATATTGAACAACTGAATAGTTCAAAAATAGAGACTATTAGTAGTTTTCTGGTTCTATTGGGTGAGAGAAACGACGGATCCGTGTTACAAAGTTGGGTATACCTAATTGTATCAAAGATCATTAATTGGTGGACAACTAGTACAAGTACCTATAATTAACGATATTTTTTAACTCATTGCCTATCTTCTTTCAGCATCGTGTTGACAACTAACATCAACTATGGGGCTGTAACATAATAGCCATTTTGTGAAGATGCAGGTGGATACAGAAAAGTTCTACATCATTCTCAACACGCCAATGTCTTCATCTCTGTAATTGCTAAAATAACTGTCCACATTAATTTCAAGTAATAGCTTGAAGCTCTATTTAAGCAACTTTACCTTGTCAGCAACTGAGCTACGATAGTAAACTCCAGGGGACTCGAGGATATCGGACTCCTGGTAGTGCCTCGACTCCTTGTGCCGCTTACTCCGCCGATGAGGTGGCTTGGAATCGGAGATTGGTGATAGAAGCGAACTTCTGGTATCGGAACCAACCGGAGAAAGCACCTGAAATCATCAGTAATATGATAAGTTTTTGTGCCCTTATCTTGATCTACTAGTCTTTCTTATTCAATGTTTCTTATTAGGAACGTTTAGGTTTGTAATTTTCAAAAATGTACTTTTTAATCGGCCATGATAAGAATTTTAAGGCACTCAAAGGTTGGCTTAGTTTTCACTCCTGGAGAAGATGAATCGAAAGAGGGAAAGGAGATTAAATTAACTCCTCTCCGCCTGACCTCACAGGATCTCTCAGCTGCTGTTCAGTTGATGACTGGCTGACTTCTAAGCTTATGAAACATGGCGCTTTAGGCTGGTTTCACACTTATCTAGAAGCCGTATAAACGGTACCGGGTACCCGGTTGTTGTGGAGAGAATTGAATAGGGCGTTTTATATCCACTGCAGAAAAGTGATGACAGGCACAAGGCCGGCAGCCATGCAAAGCTCTGGGGGACGAGCAGTCAACCTGTCCCCATCCCGCCTTTTGTTCATCAAGCTTTTCTCAACATTCCTCTTTCACCTCCTAATAATCATCACTGCACTTAAAAACTACCTACTCTTCTTTCGAACATTGCAAATGTATTTCACTTCAAACAATTTGGATTTGGAGGATCCAACAACCTGGTCAGGTTACTCACTCACTGCTCGGGGTTTCCATTGGAAAAGAGTTTCAGGCACCATAGTCGGATTATACTCTCCCTCAAAAAGAGGCCCCTTTGATTTAAAAGAGGATCTGGTCAGGTCTTGGCTTGGCTCGTGGATCTTCCTGATTAGATCATGGAGTTTTAGTAATCCACCCTGATAGTAGCTCGTGGGTCTTACTCATTAGACCATGGACTTAAATTTGATAGTTCTGCACCTGATCCATGCTTCATCCTTTGCTAGTTCAACAATTAGGCTAGTAATTGTTATTTTTTCAGTCACGAATTCATCAAATCAACGGTTGCATTCCCCAGTTTTCAACGAAAACTTTTCCCTCATTATCACAAGTTCAATAAGTGGAAGGCTAGATGGCCATGATAAGGACCAAAGCCCAATCAACCTCCATTTAAACCAGTTATGCATTTTTTAACATCTTCTTTACATGTCATCCTGGTTCATCCAATTATTTCATCAAATCAATCAGTTTTCTTTGAATTCAACATCCTTGATTCTCGGTGACAAACACAAAATCATCCAAAAGCGGTGCCAATCAGTAGAAGTACAATTTTTGTATTTATTGTCTTCAATTGATCAGATCCCCTACTTGGACCCAGGCATTCCTGCTCTCAGGATTAATCTTCCGTCAGCTCTAACCAATTTTTCTAACATCAATTCATCTGTAAATTCATAATTTCTACTAATAGGTATAAAATATAATAACGTCTTGTGTGGCCACACATTTCCCTACCTGCCAATACTTCTTTCATGCCTCATTAGGATGAGCCTGTTTGGAATTGCACTCCATAAGGACCTAATGTTAAATGTATATAAACGTAGTTTGCCATACATGAATTCTTTATCAATTTTACTTTCCTGTGTAGATCTTATCACATACACTATATTTACCGTGACCATTCCTAGGTATCTGCAGAATATTTTAAGCTTATCTGCAATACCTCGTGGGATTGAAAATAAATTGATCTGAGATTGATCATTATACGTACCTATTTTTACAACTACAACCAACAAAGACTTTTCAGTTCTGCTACTCTGGCTAAACTATCAACTACATCTTCATCTACTTCTTCAACGTGCAATTCCCAAGAATCATTAGGGTGGCCCTTCCACTAACAATCATTCATCAACTTAGGCCATCCCCTTTAAATGTTTATCTGGAGTTAGTTACATCGCACTGATCAATACAATTATTACTGTTATCATTTTTACCTGCCCAGTTGGTTCGGACATGGGCGATTTGACAGAGGTTCCCCGGTTTGATTCCAGAGTTGCTGTTCCACTGGCGAGCGAAGGAAGACTCTCGCTGTCACAAATCGATCCTTGTTTTGAGTTGGTTCCAGCCTGAAAACAAAAATCCATTGTAGATAAACATCTTACTCCTGAAGCTGAAATAGAATAAAGTACGAAGAGTTGCAACAACAACCTCAGTGAAATTAAAGAGGAGAAACAAATAATATTGAAAAATCTACAATAACAATGGATATTCCTTGTTGATCATATCATTTTGAAATTTAATTGAGAGAAGGTGATATTGATGTTTTCACAACACCTATCCCCACACCACTACCTAGTGCTCATTCACTAAAGTTGATAGAAATACATGTACAATTATAGCAAAAAAATATATCCCTACCTTTACCTACTAGGTAGGGTCTTATTTGCTGAACTTGAGAATTTCATTGCCTGTCATTTTCAGGTACATACATTACTTAATGGGTTAATACATTTCTTTTCTAGTACCTAACTATTAAAAACGTCAGCCTATTACACACCGGTCTACATCATACAACAAGAACAAGAAATATCTTTCAAGATCAATTTTTTATGTCCGATATACTAAAACGGTGAACAGAGTTTGGATAAGTAATTGTGTGGAAAGAAATTAACTAAATGGTGGAGTAGTTCAAAAAGTTATTATCATTGTAGTGGATTTAGATATGTTTTACTTGGCGTAGGTAGGCCAAGTCGGACATTTATATCCCGGTTATGCGGGTTGGTCCCCGGGTCATTCCCGCGAGGAATGTGAGCGGATCCGCCAAGGTCAACTGGTTTGGCGGACTGAAAGGGGAGATAGTTCGTGTCGCAGCCGCGTGGAGCGCTGGGCTCGCGTAGCAAGTGCTGGGTTCGATCAGTTTGGTACTGAGCCGTTTTGTAATATTCCGGCCTTAGATTTATATCTGAAAGGGGAATATGTTGAGCTTGGTTGAGGTACTGGAAAGTATCCTTCGCTTTTTGTGCATTTGGAGTGTATTTGACACTCGGATCGGCCGGGTAAGCCTGCGTCGAATATCGTGGGTATTCGGACAGCTTGGTCGAATCGTAATGATCGGCTTCAGAGCGAGTCTGAAAGGTTTCCTCGATCTTTTGTATAGGCGAGGCTTGCTCGAACGTTTCTTGAACGAATACGTCGGGCGAGAAGGCGATCCGGACGTGAGGGTCGCGCCTTGCGCTGTCGCTGGGTTCAGCGGATTCGCCGTGTAGCCGGTAGGGAGCACTACGTGGGCTACTCGGCCCGGCTTCGCCGTCGTCCGCCTCCCCTTGCAAGGGGAAGTAGGACGGCCGACGTTCCATCGAAATGACCGAGTTTTAGCTCGTTTCGATGCCTCTATGTGTGAAAAATAGAGGGTTTGGGAGGTGGACTCGCTTGACAGAGCGTCTTTCCAATGCTCGTATGTCAGGGTCCTACCTCGTAGCCTTGACAAAGGCTTCCTTAGACGGTAAATTAGAGCGGAGGAGCAGAGTAATTTACCGGCGTGCCCACAGCGGTCGGTTACGAGCTTAATGCTACGAAACCCGGGCGACACGGCTCGGAACGTCCCTCGGGCGTACTGTCTAAAGAGAATATCGATAGAAGTACCGGGTGGCGTCCTGACAGATGAACTACGTTGGGCAATGAGCAGGATGAATAATCACTGGACTCGTAGATGCCAATGCGAGATCTGTGTGGAGAGAAGGTAGAGCTTGTAGAAAGCAGTAGGAAGCCGTTCTTGAGATGAACTCGTAATGCAGAAGGTTCGTCAGCGTAGAGCGTGTAGAATTCTTCGTACTTCAGAGGTGTCGTCGTCGAGAGCGGAGAGTGGAATGAATTTCGGAGGGCTCCCAGCGGGGTATTTATAGGGAGGTGGCCGCCTCCTGCCGCCTCCTGGTTGGTCCGCTTAATTTCATAAATTCGACTGTGCAATCTTATTGGTTCGCACATTGTTTTCTCAGTATCTGTGCGTATGATAGCTGAGTTGGTCTTTCGAGGTGGTTTCCCTGCGTCCGTCGCTGTGACGGGGTCCCCGGGGGTGGCTGAAAGACCTTGAGTTTTCCTGTTTGAGGTTTCTCATTCAAGGCGACTTGTTTCGAGATGTTTGTCGCATCTCTCTCGCCCAGTAAATGTTTGGGGAGGTCGCCTTGTGTGTTATTCTTTAATATTTCACTTTTGAGAGAGAATTTCGTATTTTCTCTCTGGTGAAATATTTTGTTTGACGGAGTTATAACTCGACGTCTTGTAAATATTTTTGTGTTGTATCTACCTCTTTTTGGTAGCCCTGAAAAGGGCTGTTGACAAGAGGGGGTGGATTTCACCACAGGGGCCCCCCTAAGACGTCGTGTTATCAACGACGACGCCGGCTGGGGTGTTTCGAGCGCCGTTACCCACCTCTCGTCGAATTTGGTAGAGGGAACGTGCCTTCTGGCAGATTTTCGGGGAGTTTTCTCCTCACTTTCTGCCTGATTTTGTGATACAGATTGTCCTTGTGATACAGCTTCGTCCGATTGTAGGGTATAAGCTGGTTTTATTTGCTGTTTGGGAACTTTTTTAGTATGTTCGCCAATTTGCACTGTAACCGAAAACTTATCTCTTTTAACCACTTTGAATGGTCCCGTGTAAGGACATTGCAGAGAGGTGAGCTGTGTGGGCACTCTGATATAGACATGAGTACATGTATCCAAATTTTTGGGCATGTTTACGGCATATTTCGTATTATTATGTTTAATATGCGTAGGCCGGAAGAAAAGAGGTTCCGAAAGGTTCGTAGAAGTTACGAAAATGTCTCCTGGGAGTGGTACGTCAATTCCGTAAACTTTTTGGAAAGGCGTAGTTTCGGTCGCTGGGTCTACTGCCGTACGCATGGCGAGTAGAACTTTGGGAAGTGCGTCGAGCCAATTTTCGTTTTGAGCTTTGAGAGCCTCTTTCAAAGATCTATTTCTGCGTTCTACCATTCCGTTTGTTGATGGTTTGTATGGTAACGTGTGAGTATGTTTTACTCCGAGACGTTCCATAATGGAATTGAACAGATCTGATTCAAATTGAGTGCCTTGATCACTTGTGATGTATTTAGGTACGCCCTTTGAAGCTACCCAAATATTGATAAAGGCGTTTGTGATTGTGGTTGTTTCGATGTTGTTAAGAGGGACTGCCTCTAGCCAACCCGTTGCTCTATCAACCATCATCAAAATGTAACGTTTCCCTCCTTTAGCTAAAGGTAAAGGTCCGGTAATATCAACGTGTACGTGTGAAAATTTGTTTGCCGTTTCAAATTCGGAGTAAGGGAGCTTCACGGAGCGCGTGATTTTTGCTCGTTGGCAAGTTTCGCACGCTCGGACCCAGTTTGAGACATCTGCACGGAGTCCGTGCCAAAAATATCGTTGTTTAACTTTATACACTGTAGAGTGTATACCTGGGTGTCCCAAATTGTGAATTTGGCTTATTATTTCTTCCCTTATTTCGTTTGGAATATAAGGTCTAGGGTGTCCTAGGTCTAGGTTACACCAAATTTCTCCTTGAGAGAATTCAACTCGTGTGAGTTTCAATTTGTCCTCCGCGGTAGGGGGAGAACGAATTTGTGAATTTGAAATGTGCAGTAGAAGATTGCATTCTATTGCAGCCGTAATTTTCGAAATTTCGGCTATGGGTGGACCCTCGTCCGTCTGGGTTGAAATCGATTTCGTTTGAATTTCAACCGGATCGAAGGGTCTGGAGAGTGCGTCGGCGACGACGTTGCTCTCTCCGGAAATATGACGAATGTCACTCGTCATTTGAGAGATGTATGTTAGCCATCTTAATCTCATTTTAGAAAAATGTGCATTCTTCTTAAGCATCGTGCCTAGCAGAGGCTTGTGATCCGAACAAATATGGAAAGATCTGCCGTCCAAGTCGTTGTGCCAGTGAATGCACGCTTGGTAAACGGCGAACATTTCCTTGTCGAACGATGCTTTGTTCTTCCATTGTTCTGGAATTTCTTTACTGAAAAATCCCAATGGTTGGTACGATTTCGAGCCATGTTTGTCTGTAATTTCTTGTTCTAGTGCCGCTCCGATGTGTGTGTCGGATGCGTCACAGACTAATCTCCACTCAGCCGTAGGGTGTGGGTGAGCAAAGTTATGCAATGTTGCTTTGATCATTGCTTGTTTTAAGCTGTTGAAAGCTTTTTCTCTCTCTGATGTCCATTCAATAGGTGTTCTGTCATTTTTTTTGTTTGACTGAATGGAGTCATACAGAGGTTGTGCCGTGTGAGCGAATTTGCTTGAGCATGCTCGGTAGAAACCACACATACCTAGGAATCTGCGTAGACTTCGTACGTCTACTGGCCTAGGAAATTGTTCTATGGCTTCTATTTTATCTCGTTTAGGAATTATCCCTTCCTTCGAGATAGTGAAACCCAGGAAATCGACGGTAGGTTTTGAAAAAATGCATTTATCAAAACCTACTCGAAGTCCGTGTTCCCCTAGTTTGTCAAAAATTTGTCTGAGGTGGTTCATGTGTTCGTTATAATTTTTAGAAGCCACCAGGATGTCATCTAGGTATACAAATGCGAAATCAAATTTTCGCATGATGCTGTCCATGTATCTTTGCCATGTTTGAGCCGCTCCGGCCAAACCCATGCTCATTTTCTTAAACTCATAAAGACCGAAAGGTGTAATAATTGCAGTTTTATGAGCGTCATCTGGGTGCATTGGAATATGATAATACGCTGATTGTAAATCTATTGTCGAATAGATTTGCGTATCATGTAAATTCGCTTGGAAAGAGCGAATGTGAGGAGGAGGGTAGGCGTCTTTCTTCGTTTTCGCGTTGACGAAACGGTAGTCGCCGGTGATTCTCCATGACCCGTCTTTTTTTGGCACACAGTGTAACGGGGATGCCCATTCGGAATCCGATGGTGCAATTATGCCTTCTGAAAGCATTTTGTCAAAAGTACTTTTGACTTGAGCCCGTTTTTCGCCCGCCATGGGTCTTGCTCGGAAGTGTACTGGTGTTCCTTCCGTGGTTATACGGTGGTAAACCCCGTTGTTTTTCCATTTACCTTGAATTTTGCTCATTTTATCATTGTATTTGTTAATGATAGAGCGAATGTTTTCGTCCTCCGTGATTTGCACGTCCTCTGGTTGAGGAGTATTTTCACGATGAGGGATAGTAGCTGCTATTTGTTCGTCAGTGAACTTTTTGTCCATGACTGCAGCTATTTTTTGATCGGCATAGCACTTTATTTTATCTTTATAAATGTACTTGTGTTTGACCCGTATTCCGATATCCCAAGACTCGAGGAATGGAATACCTAGGATCGCTAGATCAACTTTCGTGATCATAAACTCGGTGGTCATGTCCCCGAGGCCGATGTTAATTGTTGTGTCAGCTCGCCCTAGTGTGTCTATAGGGGCTCCGTTAGCTGCTGTGAGCTTAACGTTGGACTTCAGAATTTTCAAGCCCAATTTTTTTGTGACATTGTGGGGCAGAATGTTCACTTCTGCTCCCGTGTCAATGAGAAATTCAGTGCCATTTAGTTTGCACTTGAAAAAAAGCCTTTTATACTCAGTAGACTGCCGGCGTATAGGCTCAGATACACTGGCAGTTATTCGTTTTCCGAACTCTCTGTGTCGGAGGTTGGAATGGTACTTTCTTGTACCGACTGCTGAGTATTTTCGGTAGAAACCCGGGTTTTAGGCTGGCTTATAGTCGCAGCCTTTCTGTTAGTTTTGGAAGCAGTGTTTGTCTTCCAAGTGCAGTGTTCTGGGTCTGCACATTTGCGAGTTTCGTTACCGAAACGTGCGTGGTTTCGACAGACATAGGCCGTCGGTTTGTGAGGCTTACTCTCCACTGGTTGGGGTTTGAACTCAGCTTGTTTCGAGAGGGCCTTTTTGAAACCAGTATTTATGGGTTTCGGAGTAGATTCTACTCCTCGTATGTTCAGAGAAGTATTCTCTGTTCTGTACGCGTGTAGCGTATCAGCTAGGTCGAGCCGGGAGGTCGTGGTAGGCTGAGCTGCGACCATACCTCGTGCTTCGATGGGTAGAGTCTCGATCCACTTTTGAGTGATCAGAGCTTCTGAAAAGTACCCAACAGCTTTCGAGTACATTTCGTGGTACTTGGTGCTGGGTTTTTTGGCGAGAGATGCGGGGTCCTCGAGTGCGAGGAGCCTGTCCTGTAAGGACAACCCATATTCTCGCTGGAGGCGCTGTTTGGCCTCTTCGTAGGGTGCGTGGGGTGCCGTGAGGTAAGCTGAATCGATAGCTTCCCTCATTTCTTCTGGTACCCACTTGTATATAGCTGAGAAGCATTCGTTCTGCGTTCTCAGGTGTTTTCGCACGCAGTATCGATCGAACTCGGCGAGTGCACGATCGATATTCTTCTTTTGGAAGATTGGTTTTTGATAATCTCCCATCTCCTCTAAAAGTGCTTGAAAGCCACCTTGTGTAGAGGGATGTTGCGTGAGATGTGGGGCGTAGAGGCCCGGCGGGGGTCGCACGCCCGCAGTGGTTCCCTGAAATCCACTATCTTCATAAGAGGGAACGAAATGCTCCGTGTTGAGCCTGTTCAAAGGCGGGGTCACCATTTGTAGTGGATTTAGATATGTTTTACTTGGCGTAGGTAGGCCAAGTCGGACATTTATATCCCGGTTATGCGGGTTGGTCCCCGGGTCATTCCCGCGAGGAATGTGAGCGGATCCGCCAAGGTCAACTGGTTTGGCGGACTGAAAGGGGAGATAGTTCGTGTCGCAGCCGCGTGGAGCGCTGGGCTCGCGTAGCAAGTGCTGGGTTCGATCAGTTTGGTACTGAGCCGTTTTGTAATATTCCGGCCTTAGATTTATATCTGAAAGGGGAATATGTTGAGCTTGGTTGAGGTACTGAAAAGTATCCTTCGCTTTTTGTGCATTTGGAGTGTATTTGACACTCGGATCGGCCGGGTAAGCCTGCGTCGAATATCGTGGGTATTCGGACAGCTTGGTCGAATCGTAATGATCGGCTTCAGAGCGAGTCTGAAAGGTTTCCTCGATCTTTTGTATAGGCGAGGCTTGCTCGAACGTTTCTTGAACGAATACGTCGGGCGAGAAGGCGATCCGGACGTGAGGGTCGCGCCTTGCGCTGTCGCTGGGTTCAGCGGATTCGCCGTGTAGCCGGTAGGGAGCACTACGTGGGCTACTCGGCCCGGCTTCGCCGTCGTCCGCCTCCCCTTGCAAGGGGAAGTAGGACGGCCGACGTTCCATCGAAATGACCGAGTTTTAGCTCGTTTCGATGCCTCTATGTGTGAAAAATAGAGGGTTTGGGAGGTGGACTCGCTTGACAGAGCGTCTTTCCAATGCTCGTATGTCAGGGTCCTACCTCGTAGCCTTGACAAAGGCTTCCTTAGACGGTAAATTAGAGCGGAGGAGCAGAGTAATTTACCGGCGTGCCCACAGCGGTCGGTTACGAGCTTAATGCTACGAAACCCGGGCGACACGGCTCGGAACGTCCCTCGGGCGTACTGTCTAAAGAGAATATCGATAGAAGTACCGGGTGGCGTCCTGACAGATGAACTACGTTGGGCAATGAGCAGGATGAATAATCACTGGACTCGTAGATGCCAATGCGAGATCTGTGTGGAGAGAAGGTAGAGCTTGTAGAAAGCAGTAGGAAGCCGTTCTTGAGATGAACTCGTAATGCAGAAGGTTCGTCAGCGTAGAGCGTGTAGAATTCTTCGTACTTCAGAGGTGTCGTCGTCGAGAGCGGAGAGTGGAATGAATTTCGGAGGGCTCCCAGCGGGGTATTTATAGGGAGGTGGCCGCCTCCTGCCGCCTCCTGGTTGGTCCGCTTAATTTCATAAATTCGACTGTGCAATCTCATTGGTTCGCACATTGTTTTCTCAGTATCTGTGCGTATGATAGCTGAGTTGGTCTTTCGAGGTGGTTTCCCCACGTCCGTCGCTGTGACGGGGTCCCCGGGGTAGCTGGACGACCTTGAGTTTTCCTGTTTGAGGTTTCTCATTCAAGGCGACTTGTTTCGAGATGTTTGTCGCATCTCTCTCGCCCAGTAAATGTTTGGGGAGGTCGCCTTGTGTGTTATTCTTTAATATTTCACTTTTGAGAGAGAATTTAGTATTTTCTCTCTGGTGAAATATTTTGTTTGACGGAGTTATAACTCGACGTCTTGTAAATATTTTTGTGTTGTGTCTACCTCTTTTTGGTAGCCCTGAAAAGGGCTGTTGACAAGAGGGGGTGGATTTCACCACAATCATCAGGATTGCTCAATAAAATGATACTGTTCATACATGATACTATTCACCTGCTTTATTTCTTCTTATCTACTCTAACAACAAGTCAATGCCCACACTGAGATGAACGTATACGTTTACACAGAAATCATGTTACCATCTTAAATAGGTAAATTGAAAAGGTATTTAAAAAAAATTAAAAATCCAACTATTGCAAATAAAATTGGAAATACTGATCATCCAGTCAAGGTCGAATCAGAAATGACACCAGACAAAGAATTCCAGTAGTTCTAGAACCAAACAGATGGTGCACCTTCTATGGTCGGCTTACGTAAAGGTTTCATCGGAATTTTGAATGAAACTTAACCCTGTACACCATTAAGCGCTCACTCATAGAGGCTACATACGAAATTACAGCTTCCTAGAGTGTAAAGCATAGAAATTAGCTTTAAGAGCCACTCATCTGATCCGGACCCTGGGCATCGTCAAGTAAATGTCCTAAAGAGGCTACATACCTACGAAATTACAGCTTCCGAGAGTGTAAAGCATAGAAATTACCTACTAAAATGATTTAACCACTGCTTCACAAATCAAACCATTCTCGCAATATTCGGATCACCTGCTATGAATCAAATCATCGAAACACCAGCTCAATGATATTATCAGAAATTAACAAGTGGTTGCAATCATGTTCACAATATCAATTATTGAGAATGATCACCTGTGTGTTAACAATTGTTCATATAACCATGCTCATAACTCAGCTTGTTGGCCACGCACTTCGCAGTACTTAACATAATATGGTTGGATAAATCGAGAGCTTTCGAACGAATGGTCAACGAATTTTGTGGGATGATAAACGACGAAGTACCATTTCCCTAGCAACGACTCGGTTGTAAGCGGAAATCATCAGAAAACCAACCGTAACGCTTTTTGTTAACGTTTTTTCGTTTATGTGCCAAAGTAAAATGAAATAAAAATAAATTAAATTGATCTTGTGTATTTAGGTAATTAGAAATGAAAACAACGAATGGCATCAACATAAGATTTATATAGAACGTATATAATTATAATCAAAAAGCCAGGTCACTTCATTTAACACATCTGGGCTGTAATATCCATTTTTACACTAAATTCATAGTCTAGATGTCACTCATTTGAACAGGGCCCCTCTGTAATGAATAATAGTTATATTTTTTGACTTAAGATCAGTTAATTTCAGCATCTTAAGTTGAATAGGGTAGAAAATAGCCTCAATGGGAATGCTCTTCTGCATCCTTGTATCATTCTTTTGGGTTCCTCCTTTCACGATTCAGTTGAATCACTTAGAGAACTCGGCTCGTAGTGGCACCATAAATACGAGTATAATTCCAGCAATGTGATCGAATAGGATAGAAAATAAACTAACATTAAAAGTTTGGGTTATGGGTTACTAGGTAGGAACAGCTATATGTGCATTCCACAAGTCATGCGTACAAATGCGAGAGACTATATTTACAAAGTATGGTTATACTCACTTCAATTTGATTAGGCAGTGGTGATGATGATGATGTTTCAGTCATAGAAAAGGTAACTGTAGTGGTGACGGTGAAATTAGGAGCGGGTTTGGACCATCGCGGAGGTGGCGGTGGAGGAGTTTTCGCAGGTATCACGCCCAGCGAAGAAGGGGGGCTTGACACGGACTTACAATTAGAGTCTGAAAAAGTAAATAGTGCATGTTAAGGTACATACCTACGTATGATAACCCTTATTGGATCAAACTCAAAAGTTGAACTAAGAAACATAAGTGTGAAACACGAACTCTCTACAAAGTCGATATGGCATCGAGTTGTGTACAGATAAACGCTGTATAAAGCAACCATCATTGTGTTTTCATAACCACCTGATACTTCCATTTGAAAAGTGAGGTTAATTTTAACTTGGCGAGGATTAAGGGTAACTTTAACTAATAGCTGAACTGCTAGATTTAAAACACTAGATACTCACTAATCAGTGATCGAGGAAGGTGGTACTTAGAGTGCTATTTCAGGTAATTAATATCAACTATTCCCTAACTGCTCTCCAAACCATGCACTGGTGAAGCATTATAACGTGAATGGAGCTCCGAACTGACAAGGTTCTGACTAGGAGCGCTAGAGGGAAAAGGACCTTAGGAATATGGTGGTTCACATGACTTTCCGCTTGTTAATACCTTATCGCTCAACAATTCGTTTCCCGCACCCTCAACCTCATCAATACCATTATAAATAAATAATTATAATAAAGAAACATACAAACGAAAAACCGGCAAAAAAACAAAAACTGTGTCACGACTGCGGTCATAAGCAACAAAAGAAGAGCAAAAGGATAAGGTCCTTGTTTACATGCTGTGCTCTACCTCGAGCTTCCCATGTTCTGATTCCTATTACAAATCTGTGCGAGCCATAAGAGATGAGAATATTTATGTAACTGATCCCTGGAAGCAAACTGAACTGAATTGAATAACAAGAGGGGAAACGTAGCCGAGGATAGACTGAGCAGCACACCATCACTCTCAAACAATGTTCATCAATCACATAATCACATTGGTGTCGATTAATTATGCTTTGTTCATAATCACGTAAAGACCGATTAAGATTGAAACATGGAAACCCTCTTTGTGAAGCAAAGGTACTCAGAATAATAGAAATGTAATATTCTGGTGAAAAGAAAGACCCAAGTAGTCGAGTTAATCGGTAACTCGGAAATGGTTCATCGTTCATCTATGTACACTACACTTGGTATTATCGTGAAACATGCCAGAGTTTAGGAATTGAAACTGTTGTGACTTGAGACTTTTTCCACCACCTTGTTCCATGTCACAGATAATGTAACCCTTTAGTTACCTACCTTCTTCTCCATTGAGTATAAATAAGATGGAGAGCTATTAGTGGTACTTGGGTCGTCATACCATAGGTGCCGCTTTTGTCAAGATGGACCAGGTAAAATACGCGACTTTCAAGATGGCCGTACACCAAATAGCTGTTATTATACGAGATGTTAACCTTCTACTAAATTCGGTGGTACCTATTATAGTTTTCTAAGAATCATATTCGAATATTCTTACTCAAATTGTTTTGACGCAGGATGTTTTGTGATTCAATTTTTAACTAATATCTACTACGCGTTATTGCGTACTGAGAGCAGGTGCGTGGCGGAAAGTGTAATTTTCCTGGTCCAGCACGACGCCAGTGGCACATATCAACTGACAGGAAAACACATTAAACAAGTGCAATAGCCCTCCATATTATTTATACTCAAGTTCTTCCCCTTAGGCTCACACTGATATCACATTTGAACACACAGTTACAACGCACACGTTTCCTACTGATTTTATTTCTCGACTAATCATATTAATTATTCAATATAGTTTTTAGATTCATAATAATCTAAAATCCAACAGAAACAACTCATTCGGGCAACATAATTGTACAAAATATGAACAGTGTAAAGGAGTTTTAATAATGTGGGTACGATTGGGATATAAATAGTGTACTACTTATATAATAAACAGGGAGATCATGGTACCTCTATACACCTATACTTACATCGGCTCAGTCCTAACAAATATCATATTTACAACAATACAAGCAAATATCTCATACAGGCATGCATTCAAGCAGTATAAAGCACTACAACTTTTCTTTTGGGGTGTGCAAAGCGGCATTATAGTCAAGTAGTCAAGCGTGATATTATTGCCGAATATAAATAATTATACTACTGGAACGACTCGATCTCCATGTCATAATGTATTATAAAATTTCCTCCCTTGCGATGACCTCAGAGCGCAATATAAAATCTTCTGGCTCGGAGGATGGTTTCGAAACATTGTTCATAGGTACCTACAGTTCTTGTTTTCACTAGAGTGCCAGGCGCAGGCACCCAGTGCATTTTTAAAGGTTACGTGCCGTGCCAATAACAGTAAGTTTAAGATATTAGAGCTTGAAATTCGGAGGATATCTCTTAAATTGATGACCATGCGCATAATGAGATACCATGCGCAGGTTGACGTGTAAACCAGCACATAATATTACCTATGTTTGCAGCAAATGACAGTAGGTACCACAAAACTATTCAAATTCAATTTGTTTGTAGACAGGAGAAATAGCACAAGCCCAAAATATCTTGAAGAAGCTCTAACCAACCACGTTGCTTTTTACTTTTCGGGTCACCTTATCATGCATGCGGTCCCAACACCATCCTCAATCATAAAAAATATATACCAGCCAATTAATTCCCCCATGTTGGTGACAAAATCGAGCAAGCAAATCAATAAACAGAAATAAACATAAGTCCTGAACTTACTTGGACCAGAGGCTGGTAAAGTGGATAGATTAAGCGTGTTTGGAGGTGTAGGTCTTGGTGCGCGCTGCACAGGTGCTTTTCCTATGGGGGGAGATTCGCAGCTTCCATCTGATTTCGGGCTCACGGCTCCTATCCCAGTGAAAGATGATCAAGTTGAATTTTCGCTTGATTGAAATGTCATATTTGAACGATTGTGAGGAGTCTGGTTTTGTGATTTTATAGACTCACGAAAGAGTTGGATCGATAACTACCCTGTTATACAGGGTGCGGCAGTGAGGACGGACAGTTAAAAAAAAAAAAATCATAAAATAGATAATTTTTACTCAAAAACAAATTTATTGATGCAATCAGGTTCGCAAGGAAATAGCATTTGAGACAGTCAAGTGTGAAAAATCACATCAGGCATGTGGTGGCTGAAATCGTTGAAGCAGTGCTAGTGGCGTTCTTGGAAGTTTGCGTAGACTCTCTCCAACATAGTGCTACGTCGAAATGATCAGCAACTTCTTTTTACCTGAATTACGAAGGTGACGTGTTCCAACCTGACGTGTGTGGTTCCAGCAGGATGGGGCGACCGCCCACACAGCCAGAGCATCAATGGACGTTTTCGCCCTCTCTTCCCTGGTCGCCTTATTTCCAGGTTTGGCGATGTTCATTGGCCTCCTCGGTCCCCAGATTTATCCATATGCGATTTTTTCTTATGGAGACACCTCAAGGCTAGAGTATACAAGAACAAGCCCCGAAATCTGGACGAATTGAAGGACACCATTCGCGTGGAAGTCGCCCAAGTTGAGAGAGCTATGTTGGAGAGAACGCCCAAGAACGCCTCCAGCACTGCATCAACAATTTCGGCCACCACATGCCTGATGTGATTTTTCACACTTGACTGTCTCAAATGCTATTTCCTTGCGAACCTGATTGCATCAATAAATTTATTTTTGAGTAAAAATTAACTATTTTATGATTTTTTTAAAACCGTCCGTCCTCACTGTCGCACCCTATATTACCTATATCTGAGCTGGCTTATCCGGAAATGTTTTAATAAGAACTGAAACAAATTTCAAGGGGAATCTACATTTTATTCCGATTTTTCCGAACTACCAAGGAAACGAATCAATTGAGTAGGACAAAAACGTAAATTAAGGAGTCCCTTGCATTGCCGTATCTCATAAATCCTTTAATAATGATTGAAGGTTTTGGCACTCATGGAGTTAATGAAGAGATCTGGTCGAATGAAACAACGGTTGAGTTGCACAAGAAAGAAACATTATGTAAGCCAAACTGTTTTCTACAGATTAGGTAAATTTGTTAAGGGGAGGGTGAAATTTTAATGTAATACTAAGGCGTTTAAATGCCAAGATAGTATTAGTCTACATTACTGAAAAGTTTGGAAAATGATTGTAAGTAGAAGTAGTGAAGCACAAACTATGTACTATTACTTTAGTACAATGTTGTAAGTATTGTAAAGTTATTTATTCGTCAACTATAGCTACAATAACTACATTAAACAAAATGAATTGAACTCGAATTAGAGCTATTTAAAAAATAGAAATTCGTACTACAGTTATCTCGTTTATAGATTAAATTTATAAACACGAGAACTTCTAAATTACTAGGGGATTCAAAAACAATTTTTCGAACATTCGGTAATTTTTGGAGCAGAATTTATCTCAGATTTCGGATTTACCAAATGATATGGTAAATTGAACACACCATACTTTGTGCATAGAGCCAAATAGTATACAAGAGCAAGCACATTACATCATCAGTTATGTACAAGACCGACGATATTTTGTAGGCGTTGAATGTGCGATTCTGTGCTTGTGTCGAAAAATATATTGTTACTTGTACAAAACAAGTCTTGTATAAGCGGATAAGGAACATCATGCATATTGAAAATCTTACCGTTCGATTCGTTTTGAGATGAACCTTTGAATGTAGATAATAAACTAGAAGGTTGGTTGTGGTCAGCCAAAGGTGTTAAATTTAACACAATCGAGTCCGGCTCACCAGTAGGACTCCGACCAGCGTTGTTGTTGTTACCTTCAAATGGAAAATAAACCAATATAGATAGCCAGTAAACAGAAATTCTTAAACAAAGAATGCGATTTAGTGTTACAATGGATTTCACTACTTGTATTTCAAACAAATGAAGGAATTGACATATTTTATTTATTTCTAACTTGCTAGAAGAAACTTATAACCAAAAGAGCAAAATTCATCAGATAAGTTATAAGATTAAGAAAGTGAATCGAGACAAAATTAAATATAAAAGAAAACCGAGAAATTACCACTGCCAAAGCTGCTTAGGCTGGAGGCTTGGCTACTTGGCAAGGAACTGTTGAGCCCTGTCGTAGACTCGGAGACTTGCTGAGTAGAAGGTTCTGAGGTCGATTGCGTTGGTCTTGGATTTGCCATCGGATACCTCCAAAATTCTGAAAACGTTTCAAGAGTTTATTCCAAGTTCCAACAAGAGCAATAATAACGCTGGTGCGTGAAATCATCGTTTGATCTGATCTGGTTTTAGAAAGGTACTGGACTATAAATAGACAGAATTAGACATGTTGAGTCACAAACACGACTCTTCAGACTACATATATACAACTTAGCGAGAGCTTAGTGATTCAAAGAAGATAAGATGTTATTTGGTTAGCAACTCTCCCAGATAGTCCTGGAGCCGTGACTCGAAATGTATGTTCACGAGAAGAGAAAAGAAGGTCCAAGATTATATTTTGCTAATCTAGTCAACTCTGGATGAGAAACTATTTCTCTTTAATCATAAACCAGTCGTTAAGAATATGGTGACCACACAAAGATGGCTAATATTGCAAATTTTCATGTTTTCATCTAATTTCCTAAACTGTGCGACCAACAGAAATTTATACGAAAGTTGTACAACAAAGAAAAAACAATCAATTTGATGCCAAGACCGGAAATTTACCAAACTAAAGTGATTTCAAGGCTGGATTTCACTACGTCTTCAAAAAACAGTCAACACATTCAACTCAAGGGATGTTGGACATTACTAAGTTATAAGTAGATAATAATTAAACAAAATAATCAACTAGGTAGGCTACTCATGCTTCAGCTGTAATGTCAGATTCAGATAAAATGAATTTTTTCCTTGATCCTTCTTTAACATCATAAAATCGTCAATTATTCAGAAATCTACGTCCCTTAGCTCGGTGAGCCAAACACCATAGAGGAGAGTAAACGCCACGGAGTAACATATACCATTACACCATGGGGGATCCCGAATTAATCCAGTTTATCTCACTACTGTTTTTGAGGAATAACTCCCGAATCTGGGTTAAGTACCTATGTAGAAAATATGTTGATAAAATAATCTTAAACCCTGCTTCCCCTTCATCATCAGAGTGTGTATAATGGAGAGGTCAAGTTTAGTTTCTTTTAGCTGTGGTGATTGGATACGCATGATACACAAAGCTGAAGAATGAATCTCTTTTGCCAAATGCGTAATACTCCAGGTTTTATCGGAGTTGTTACACTCCTTTATGTAGGCCGAGCTCTCCGTTTTGTGGAGGGGGCAAGATATCCAGTAATAGTTACCTACTACCTACTTATTCATCTTATAGCAAGGAATTCATTGTTTCTAAATGTTGATGCTATGCAATCTGATGAAAAGAATCACTCTAGTGGATGTTTGATGAAGGTAGAAGCCCCCCCCCCCCCCCCCCCCCCCCCCAATAGCTCTCTAAGGTGGAATGGGCAGTTAAAGAACAAAAATTTAGCAAAAGCTGTTTCGGTAAGAAGCCCCATCCTCTTTTGCCCCTTAAAGAGACACCCAACATACTAGCTATAAACCTATCAGATTTCTAGAACGGGAACCAAAGTGACAACCCAACATAGTATCGTCTCAAGGCACCGAACAATTTAGTGAAGGGAGTAGAAGCTGTTTTTGTGGCTCATCGCTCTGACGCGTAGCATGCCAATAATGGACAGATTTATTTAATTCTAATAGATAGGTAATTACTTTTTCCTGCTCAAGAACGCTGCGACCCAGCCGGAACCCCTCAGCGACCCGCCGAGTGGGAGGAACCATTAAAAATACATCCTACCCTAGTAAAAGTACCTTCATCCAGAACACGGAACTTTCACTCATCTTAGAATTTCGTAAGTCCTAGTTAGATACCTACCAATAAAAATCATTTAGAAATTCAATTACGACGCACAACTAAACATTATCATAAAGAACCGTAAGCAGAATTTAGAGGAAGAGGACCGACAGCATTGGCTTGTTTTCTGCTTTTCTCTTTTTTTCTACGAAAAATGAGCAGGGTACTTATCACTCAGCCCGTGATAAACACAATCAGACTAGAGTCGCTACACGAAGATAAATAGCACCTATCTAGTGACGCAACTAGAATTGAAAGATGCAGAAGGAGATGGCGTAATATAAGGTAGGTATTGTAACTGGATGCAGCTTTAATCAAGTTGGGAAAACAAGAAGAAAGAAAAACTAATATACATAAAATCTCACAATAACATTCACAACAATCAGCCAACGAAAATATTTCCATATTTTACAATATAATTTTTTGTTTAATTATTTTTTAATGACAATTGACTCTAAATTTGAGCAAATTTGCAGTAATATTGCAATGAGCGTTCAATTAATTGAATTAGATTGACTTGAATAATGTGTATCTTCATTTCGACCCCACAGAGCCATCCAGTCTCAGGTATAATGGATAGGTGCGTAATAAATCATTTTAATTTTCTAAATTCCTCTAGATCACCCAAACCAACTCTGAATCATCCAAATCTCACTTTTAAATCATCCAAATATAGCGGTGAGAACGTGATAATTTCCAATACCTAGCAAATACATTAAAATTAGATTATCTAGAATAGTTCTTCCTTACCTTGACCCAGAAGTGCTAACGACGAAAGTTGCTGTCTATTTTTCGCATCTCTAATGGCTCTAGGAAGTGTTAATTGGACAGGCAGTTCGTCACTGAAAATAATATAATTCATGTTAGGGTGTATAAAACACAAGCACAAAAACATTCAATGCATTGGATGGATAATAACGAATGTAAACAGGAATGTGCACGGGTAGACATTCCGTAGCCGACTGACTGACTCGGGACAGGTAGAAATATTGACCATGTTGGGTCTGGGCAGAAGATACTTGATGGCAAATGGGAGGGATATACCTAGAAGAGCCCTAGGAGTTTCACTACCTGAACATTTCTTGCACACATCATTACACCTTCCTACAAACAGGTTTATTTTAAGGCGCTACAGTTTTTAAAAAGATGGGAGCCACGTGACCATAGTATTTCATGAATAAAAAGTTCCGGAGAGTTATGCAGCATTAACGTATGAGCAAATTTTCGTAAATTATCGCATTATATCAAATTACATTGTATTGCAATTTGAGCACTCTGAGTACAAAGAAATAGTTAACAACCAATTTTATGGCAACAAAATTTGTTCTAAATAATATTCTGCAATTCAAAAAAGATTTGGAAATTTTAGCTTTTTTAGAGTTTTCATCGATTTTTCAGCAAATAGCAAATATTAATAAGATTTGAGTAGACGTAAGTACATTTTTCTGAATTTTTGAACATTCCGTATTTTCTGAATTTTTGAACATTGAACATTGAACATTTTTCTGAAGAAATAGTTAACAACCAATTTTATGGCAACAAAATTTGTTCTAAATAATATTCTGCAATTCAAAAAAGATTTGGAAATTTTAGCTTTTTTAGAGTTTTCATCGATTTTTTTTTAGCAAATATTAATAAGATTTGAATAAACGTACATTATTCTGCAGTTTTTTGTATACATTTTTTAATATTCTAATTCTTTTTTAATACACTTTTTTGACTAAAATAGCGCTAAAAAAAAATTAACAATATTCAGCCATTTTTAGCAGTTTTAAGTGATTTTTTTTAGTACACTTTTTTGAAATTTGACCAATTTAATGTGCTCAAAAAGTGTTTACCAACGAACTCATTCTTGAGTTTCTGAAGCTTGATTTTTTGGCGCAAGAACGGAATTGTTATCTCAATCCTGAGGAGAGTTATTGTCTGGTATGGCACATACATATACTCTTATATAGGTTCAGATGGAAAAGCGTTAAACTCTAGGATTCTTTTCAGAATATCTCGAAAATTTGGATTATAAAATTTTTTTGCGAAAATTCGCTAAAAGTACATAGGTAACTGTTCCTACCAGTATGTAAGGTAAGGGACACTTATGCTTGGTGCTAACAGTGTAAGGTCTCGCGGGTTGTATCTGCTATGTGAGTCTGGGGTATTCTTACCTTATATGTGTGTTTGATTTGATGTCAAGAACAGCCAAAACAGGTTTGGTTCATTTTTACGGTACATTTTACTACAGTAATGGTCCAAGTGGGATTGAAGCATGGTGTCGTGTACTCCCTAATTTTCTTCAAAAATTCTCATATTGGAGTGAAGCTTGGAACAGTAACAGCATCTATGTAGGTAATTCATTTGGTTGTTCACAGTGTGATATAGGTACGAAAGCTTCTATTGGCTAAACCTCGACAGATTTTCCATTTATGTGAATGAATCACACATGCCGGGGAAAAATCCCTCTCTATGTATGATTTATGAGGGTTTCCTCATCCCGTTTTTGAACATGAAAAAATGACGGTCACTTCACTCTTTCAAACCAAAAGCCTATATGATGTTTCATAACCAGTAAACAAACCAGAATAGAGCTGGCGCAATCACAGACCGCGTAAGAGCTCCTGATGCTATATTAGCACTAATGATGAAGCTAATAGGTATACAATAGGGAACCTTCCTAGAGCTAACCTGCTTAGTTCCTAAAATTCAATTCAAAATCAGAATAGTTTACATACACTCACGACAATGGTTATAGATGATACGAATGTCATGTAAATCATAGGCAATCAGCTAGGTACTTAAAGACCACAGAACTAAAGAACTCACAGTGAATTGCGGAACCGATTTCATTTCAATCACTGTCAAACCAGATTCAACGAAAACTTCCATTTTCACAAAGAAAGCGAGCAATAATATTACATATAGTTTATATCGTTCCACAAAGATATATGTGGGAACAGTGTCAATCATAAATCTCTGCATGTTCCGACAACATTTTCGCTAATATATTGTCTTGATCAGATCTCCAAGGTTGTCAGAATGAATAAATACCTATTAAGGAGCATTTATTTAAATTTAGAATAAAATGTAAATATTAAATGTATAAATAACAAGGAAATAAAAAAAGCGTAACTACAATGAAAAGTGGTATAGCCAATAAAATATTGCGATTGGTAATGATATTTTTATGGTATTACCAGCACTGGCAGTAGTGAGCTATGAGACCAGGTATGCTTGAAAACTTGTTTTCGCTAGATTCGAGGCTCAGTTGACCGTCTGGTGCTGCTTGTATGAGGTAATGCTCGATGTAGGGCCCCTTCCCAGCAGGTAACCGAACCGATATCGCCATAGTCGATGACTGAGATGATTGACGAACAACGAAATTCTGAAAGACAAAAACAATTATTTAGCACTTCCTCATTTTCAAATTTACATTTTTTACATCGAAAAATGACAAACTTTTGTACTTTCCAACAGTGCAGTTTCAAACCATCCCATCTGAAAAGATTACAGTGCACACTCCGCCTGCACTAAGTTGATGCCCTGAATAGGCCAATAGGGGAAACTAGTCCACGAAAAAGTGAATAAACCCTTCCACACTCTGAAAGACTCCTCACTCTCTTTCACCCTCAACCCCACAATTCATTAGCCATGGTGTACAACATCTGTCTCACCTCCTGGATGAGGTGATTCGTCGATGGTTTGAACACTATATTCTTAATTTGCTGGATGAAGCTATCATTGTTCCTGAATATAAGATTTTGGGTGAAAGTAGATTGATGAGTATCGCAGTGCTCTATCTGGCCTACCAACTCTGCAGAATATAATTGATGCCCATCTTGATAATTTGAATATTGCTCAATAGTCCACAGTTGCAAAGTAAAACGCCCCCTCCCATGTGCGTACATCTTGTTTGGAGCCATCGGTGAATTTCTGGTGGAACCCTGACCAGTGCCTGCTAACGAACTCACAGAATATCATCTTGGGTGATTTCCCCATGTATGGTTTTACTCTTTGGCATAAAACTAACAAACTGGCATAAAACTAGTCACTGCCTAGTAGTAGGAAATTGTAATTCTCTTGGGTCCTTGGAATATCACTAGGCACTCACTAGCCGCAGCCACACATGCCGTGCTCGACGAGCACCGATCAATTTCAAGTACCGAGCATTCTACACATGCGGCGTTTGCCAAGCAACCAATTGATACCGAGCTAGTTGAGCTCTGGCTTACTGATGTTTTAGAAAGTTCTGCGTATAAAGGCTATCCAATACAGAAATAATAAACCTTTGTTTAATTCTGCAGCGATTTTTGTTTGCGGTTGAGTTGTTAATATCAAATGTGTGCATAAAAAACGTGGGTCTTTCCCGGACCTAAGAAGTCCCTTAATATATTTTTTATAGTATATCCTGTATAACCACTCATTTTTTCACCTTTTTGAGTATTAACTTCTATGGTAGAAAGTGGGAGAGAATTTTTTTGCCATTTCTGTGTTCTTATTTTGTATACTAATCAGACTAGATTTTTTCGAATTTTCCAAATTATCAATTGTACTATACCGATAGTTCTATATCAATAGTACCACAGGACCACACCCACAATTTCACACCAGCACCACACTACCATTCAGAGCAAAAATTTGGGTGACAGGATAAGTCCCCCCTTCAATCTGGTTAGTGGCCTTAAACCAACAAATATTCGTCGCTCCATGGCGAGCATTCACCTGCATGTGTGAGAGGTGGCCAAAAAACCGCCTCCGAAGCAAGCACTCTCAAGCACCTGATTATTGGTGCTAGCTGCTTCACAAACATTTGTCTTCCCGGCCACACTAGTAGGAAATCAGCGAGCATTTGCGCGGTGTACGTTAGTATTAAGGCGACTCCACACATGCGGCATTTACCGAGCAACTCGGCGAAATACCGAGTGATACTCGCTCAGGTACTCGGCGAGTGGCAAGCTCACTGCTCCACACATTCGGAGTTCGTCCCGCAGATGCTCGCTACTTGGTACATATTTGTTCCCGTTGAAGTGAGCAAAAAATCCATACCAGCCGGAGCATTCACGAGCATAAATATTCGGCATTCGGCGAACACCTAGCGACCCTCCACACCACTAGGAAATAGACGAGCATCGGCTAGGTGCTACCGCATGTGTGGCCACGGCTTTTGCCTGCTACGCACTCTTATCCCAGCTACCCTACAGCTGGTTTTTCCCTTTTTCATAATGTTTACAAGTAGACCAAAGTAAATTTGAAGCTGAATAAATAAATAAACTCCATTAGAATGCAAAAATAAGTTATAGTTGTATAGTATTTACCCCTTCTTCTTTGCCTTGGAGGAGGTGGAAGGCGCCAGCCCTTTGGATGCCCGGGAGGAACCAAACTGGGTGGCTGCGGATGAGGCGCTCCATGAGGCCGATGTCGCAGGGCGGCGTGTCCCCGCATCCAGAACCAGCTGAGCTGCCTCCGGACGTTTCATCGGCGCTCTCCTCTTCGCCACACACGCCGTCCACCTGCCACAAATTAAAACAAATCATTAATCACCACTAAAATTAACAACCATGAATGAGTCAAGTGAATATCCAAATTAATGTAAGTAGATTATTGAGGAAATAAACCTGTTAAGGAGTACTGGTATGAGGAAGGAAGTTGTGCGGCTTCTTCCTTTAATATATTTTTAGCATGGAACATGCTTTAGCCTTGGACTAACTAGCGAAAAACGTTATGCGGATGTGTCACGAAACTTCGGACTAACTAGCGAAAAACGTTATTTTCTTTTGATTTTCACGTACAACCAATGCAACTTCTTTAGTTTTCACCGGACAAAAATCGTTCTCCACTCGTTGGAAAGCTCTCGATTTATCACGGACTTCTTTCGTACTTGTTCTTCTAGTCATGCCGTAATTTTATATTTATATTATAAATGGATAGGTAGGTATAGTAAACAATGCCGCTTGTTTTGTTGTCACTTGGTTGAGAAGCTAATCATGGTTATAGTAATTGTAGGCGCGCACCATAACAGAAAATTACCTACTAGGTAATCTGTTCTGATTTCGATTAGTAAAACATTTATGACTATGTATGTGTATGTATTTACAATTACGAATTAGCGGGAAGAAAGCATGGTCAATGTTTCTTGACTTTTAGCCGAAGGCTCAAAGCGGAAAGCAACCGGAGGGTCCAGGGGGCCCGAAGGGTCGAGTTTATTCTCTCCTCACTAGTTTCGCCTCTTCAGGTGAATTAGGGTAATCATGATCCATTAAACGCTGTAGGTATTTCGTCAATTTTTTGCAGATGATTTAATTTAGTATACTAGACTACTTCTATATGGGGCCTGAGAGAAGACATCCTTGGGGAGATTCATGAAATCCTGCATAGCAGATGATTTCCGGATCTTAAAATAGAAGATAAAGTTAATTTTATGGGGGAAATACGTTTCACTACACAACTGATTACATTTGTCATGGTTACCCTAATTCACCTGAAGAGGCCTTTATAGGCGAAACTAGTTGTGAAGAGAGAATAAAAAATATATAAAGGAATAAGCTGCATAACTTCCACTCTCATACCAGTTCTCCTTTGAGAAATGATGGCTACCACCACGAATACCTATAAACCTGTTAGTTATAGATGTCGAGAAAGCCAATGAGATATTGCCGTTCTTGACAACTATAAATTATATTAAACATACATCGATAGCACACAATGATTGATGGCATAACAAAGGATGGTAGTATTCCACAATATAATTATTTTGAAAGTTAAGATCATACCAAGGCATATTTATGTAATTTTCTTTTGAGTTATTTATTTACAGTGGAAATATATTTTATTTCATTTCACCTATATATTTGGGTGCTAAGGAGCTCACTTATTATTAATCGTACATTAAGAAAACAACAGATTTTACGAGTAAAAAACGAATAGGTACTCCATCTCGAAGAGCACATCAGCCTTGAGCACATGTGCGAGGATGTTCATATACCTACCGTGTGCTTGTTAAATGTTAAATTACCTACGTTGCTAGCAAGAAGCAAGCAAAATAGATGACACTGGTGAAACCTAGTAACCGTGGCTGGCAGCACATACAAGTTAGTGACTTCATCCGTTATGTGATTTCATGGTTGGTTTTTATGGTTAAGACCAGGCATAAGGTTCTGGAGCAATAGTTCTGCATATATTTTGGTACAGCATTTTGAGTAAACCATGGGGGTACGGGGACTCCTGGTAGTCTAGACAAGTTACATAGTCCTTTATTTTATCTCCAGAAGCCTTCTTGCAACATACTTCTCCAATAGTCCATTGTTGAAGAATACAGTGTAATCATGAAGAATGAGTAAATATTTGTAATGAAAACAGGTTTTAAAATACATTTTTATTGAGATTTCTTTAAAATCAATCAATGTGGCAAGCCAATAATTGATTTAAAACCGGTAGTGGAATTGAGCGATTTCCTTGATGGTCTGTGGTAGGTAATGGAGGAGAAAATACGTAAACAGCAACGATTTATTTCATATATACAGCAACCAGCTGGTTCACCCGTGCGTTGCAAAGGTTGACTTGAATATACGCAAGCACCCCCTCACCAATCACACTGTGGGACACCCCTACGGATGTGATTCAAAAAAGTCCTTACTTAAAAGCACTTACTTGAAGCACTTACTTATAAATTATCTATGAGGACCAAACTACTGAGATCACCCCCCACTTCCTCTCCACAAACACCTCCACATATTTCAGGTTAAAAATATTCTTGATAGGTAACCCAACACAACGTTCAGACTAATCAAATTTCATTCGTCCGAACCTCAGATCACCAGTTCGTTCGGTGATGACCAAATTATTCCATTTAACCACCCCCTCCCACCTCCCTTTTGGTTTATTATTTCCAATAATAAGCCTATGTGATCGTATAGCAAAAAAATTTTATAACCCCCCCTCAAACTTTGTCACTTTACGTTTCAAGGTGCTTAGAATCCAAATTTGAAATGTCCGTTCGCCGTCCGCCGTCCGGGCCATAAAAGGCCTAAGAATTGATTTGAAAACCCCGTTCTTTCGCACATAGACTCCATTTGGGGTCTAGTTGGTCCTAACGTTTAACCATCCCGATCGCTTTACTCGCATAGATGCTATGGGCCAAAAACGGGCGAAAAAGTGTCTTTTTCGAGACTTTGAGTATTAGACTTACGCACGCCGCGCACGCCTGGCACGGGGGTCAGGGGGGTGGTGAGGGGGGGTGAGCGGGGGGTGGAGTGAGAGGAAGAACATAGGTGGATACTAGAAAAGAGACTGGCGAAAGCCCCAGAGCATGCTGGTTACTATAGCTGGCTATCTGATTCAGAAATAATAAACCATTATGTAATAATTTGCAGCGTTTTTTCCCTTACCACAAACCTCCCTATGGTTGAGGCTAGAAAAAATTGTAATAGCCTGTGATTGAGGTTAACGTAATCTAAACATATTCCCTCACTCAGATCCCCGGTTTGTTCAGTGATGATATCCCATGTGATGATCCCAGTGATGATATCCCATTTGTTCAGTGATGATATCCCATCCCCCCCTCCTCCCCTAAAACACCCCCCCATGGGGCAGATTTGAAAACTTTCAAGTAGCCTGTGATTTAAATTAATTAGATTATTTAGTTTAGATAATTTAGATTTAGTTTAGTTAATTGTTTAGTTTAATTGTTTAAATTAAATTGATTAATTAAATAAAATAATAACTTGTTATTTTATTTAACTAATTGTTTTGTTTAGTTATTTATTTTAGATAATTTAGATTATTCCACACCTATTCGACCTATCAGATCCCCAGTTCGTACAATTGTGTCCAAGATACTCCATTTCACCCACATACGGACAGATAGAGAAAAAAATCGATTTTTTGAAAAGTAATGGGCATAAACTTGTAAAATAAAAACTCGTAAAAATGTTCGACTGCTATCTGCTTTACAAGCAGATACCATGTAACATGGATATGTCTTCGATTGGGGGAATTTTTTCCTGGACACACCAACATCTGAAGATGTCCTCAGTAAGAGGACGAAACGTTATCAAATAAAACAATGAATGAAATAATTTCATTTATTTTCCCTGGGCCGCATCGCAACTAATTCCAACAAAGCAACGGTTTACTTATAGAAATGTTGAAAATAACTGTGGAGAGAAGCCACTACAATGAGTTGTTGTTAAAAGTCGACTGTTGCCAATAGGATGAAAAAGTTTCCTATGGAGTGGAGTAAATGGTGCTATTGCTTTGCGATAAGAATATTGTAACCGGCTTATTAAAATTGTTTATAGTCCAGTCAACTTAGTTTAGGAATGGATAACTTATTGCGGAAGTTCCATTCCCCTAGCAACGCTGGGTTGTACGAGAAAAACACTGAAATTATGACATCAACATATCAACATATCCATGTCAAATTGAGAAAATGGTACCAATCGTCTACAAATAGCATGACACGGAAAAAACTCAAAATTTCATGATTCTAATCAATGCACAGAGAGACATACTTGCGATTTTATTAATATAGATTATTTGTATTCCCAGAACACTTGGAGCGATGGATCGGACGTGACTTGACACTCCAAGTGCCAGTGAGAGTTCCGCGAGTCGAGGTAGGTAGCAGGTTGTCGCTCGCATTTTCTTTTCCGGCCTGAAATCATCCCTAACCGGCTCTTAATAAACCCAACCGACTTCCTTCCTCGACTGCAAAAACAACTTTTTCCTTTCAGAATCGGCCAACATGGGACGTATTTCCTACACGGGTCGGAATAACTTAGTAGTGAGTGGGATCACCATCCGCTCCAAAGCCTACCTGCAGTATTTAGTTTACTTTTGAGCGAAAGTAAGTTTTTCAAATTTTAGTACATAGGTAGGTAGATTTGAACAAGAGAAATGCATGCATCATAACCATACGAGCGAATTCTCAAAGCTTAAAAAGAGGGCGCTTTTTGAAATGGGTCATTTCACCTACTTTATTTTATTCGATCAGCTGAAAGATCATGCCGAGCACTTTCCGAAATTGTTTGATACGGAGGATATTAGATGATGAAAGCGGCTGAAACAGTTGTGTAAAGAAAGCAGAATGAGGCAGTCCTATTGAGGCTCCATCTTAAATTTCAGCATCTAGTTCGATAATAGCCATGTAAAAATAACTTTTTTGAAGTTTTTTTAAGTGATTTTTTGAGTACATCGTTTCAAATTTAAGAAGATCTTGTGCACAAACAGTTCAGTCCTCCAAACTTATCTTCCTATATACTTGTTGCTTAAGAGGTAAGACTTCGGGTATTTATACCAATTGCAAAGAAGTGCCTATAACTTTTTCTTATAAGGCTTCTATATATTTTATAACTGAGTGCTTACCGCTGTGTGACAAAGACGTTATTACCTTCACAAAGTACAGTAGCAAAAACGTTCACAACTAGGTATATAAACAGTGCTTAGTCCATTTAGTTACCAAGAAGTACTTGATTATATATTTAATAAGTTCCAAATATTCCTGAGCTATAAACCCCTAATCCTTGAATATTAAATAAATGTCTGGTGGCAATTCAGGGGTGGGCGTTGCAAGGATTTCATTCTTAAAACACTTGCGGAAAGGTTACAATATACTTGCTCAATGGCAACTAAATTCAATTGCCTTGGAACACCAGGAAATTGCGCCGATTGAGCCTAATAACTATCATGTATCTACCCTCTCTTCACTAGAGAGGGTAGCTAGTTATTGCTATCTTGGAATTACTGTTGTTAGAATCAAACATACAATATGGGATTGTTTCTGACGCACACACACACACACACACACACACACACACACAGAAAAGAAAAAGTTTTCAGAATGGTCAAAAACGTAAAATGGTTAAATTGAAAGTGGAAGAGGCCGAAAAAATAATTTATAGTATGTATGGGTAATATCAATTGAAGACATTTTTATTTTTATTCAGTTGCTTAATTTTATTTTTACCTATAGTCTGTAATCGCCTTTTTAAATTAGTTATGATAATAAATTTAATTAGGTAGGTATGTTAAAAAAAGAGTGAAATGAAACTTTTTTGCTTAATATTATAATGAAGGAGAACGGAGCAAGTTGCGTCGGAGTTTCACGAGTGAATAGGTACCGATCCTCAAGTAATAATAAATTCCTAATTACAGACTTACTGATTGATGAAGAAGGAAGAACAACGAAATAGGGTGCCTTCATCCAAGACCATTCTCTCTCATCGCCTCTCAGTTGAGGGTGGAAAGGCCATTTTATTCTTTTCAAAGGAGCACTTTTTAATTAGCCCTTTGTTGCAGAAGGGAAAATCGGAAAGAAATAATCGCATTTCAAGGAAGAGGAGGGAGATAAACCGGGTGGTAACAATGGGCTTCTGATTTCCTGCAAGAATCTTTCCCCGAGTTGAAGGTGACCATTTAGTTGTCTTTGCCGTCAGAAGAGGGCAGAAACAAGTGTCTTTATCTCTTCTTTGTGCGCCACCGCCCTGTTTTCGTCAAAAAAGGTCATGCTCGGAATTTTATTCTCACAATCGATCCTTAGCTGGTTAAGACTGTATTGAATAGGTGGAGCAAGACTCCGAAAAAAAAGAAAGAAAAATCCTAGTCGTTCCTTCGATAAGGGGGAGAGAACCCCTGAAGGACATTTACATCTGAAGGGATGGGCCGATTACTTCGTACACAAAGGAGCCTCTCCCATTCACCATCCATCGTCTCTTTTTCAAACTTCTATGGAATTGTGAACCCCAATGTTGTCAAAGGGCTGAATCTTATCCCCTCCTTTCATTCGCATTTCTAATTTCAGATGTTTTCTTATTATATTTAGAGAACTTATATTAATAATAATTTAGGAAAATATGTTCAATGATATCTTATAGGATTCAAATAAAACTTTCCAAATAATCAAACGAAAAGTTACCCTATATTTTGAAACTTTAGAACTAAGTTTTTAAATATTTCGACCCTTTGAGGGTCATAAAATCATACTTTCATCCCTGGGGCAAAAAAACTAGTGAAGAGATTGTAGGCACAAATCCATTGATGATTTCTTAACTTTGGTCCAGTAAATTTCGAATCTACGTATCTTGAAATGTAAGCCACGTGTATCTTATAAATGTATATTGTAATTTTGGCCATGTAAGCCAAATTTAGAAAGGGTGAGGAGGTGGTGGTGGGGGTAAATTTGTTTACCTTGGTCAATTACAAAGGTTCTTTATTGAAAATAATTAACCGAAATTCGTATGGCATGATTGGATTCTTTCCAGCAAACATTAGCAATTATTTTGTGATGGATGTATTTATCTTAATTTGAATGACGATAACTTTACTGTCACAAACTGTTAGCCCATTGATTATTTCTTATCACAAATGCAACGGAATTTTAGAGGTCCTTCAAACATTAGCCCCTTGACAAACGATGCATGACATTCTCTGTCCTCATCTGTGAGGAAGTCAACTTAGTAATTTATTCCTAGAGCCACCTCGAGAATATCTACGTAAGCAATTATTTGACTAGGTTAGTTGAGCAAATAATTAGCAATTATTAGACTAGAAACGTTTTACAAAACATTATACGTAAATTATATTTTCATCATTTACACCTAGATGCTTATTCAGATATGACTTAGATAAGTGAGCTTCGACTTAGAACAGAGAAATTTAAATAATTCTTTCAACTATATATGTACATAACTATCTCGCCAGAAAACGGGTAGTTTTGACAAAAATTGCATTGAAATCAATAAAGTCGTTAGCCTCTGACGGCACAATATTACGAGTGTAATAAGAATAAATAGCTTCATAGAATGCTGAACGTAGGTATATCTACCGTTAAGGAAAGTAGAACTGTGATCTCGGAAGGGTAAGGAAACAACGAATTATAGTACGTAAACGCAACATAAATAATATTATATTAACTTTAAAACATACCATTCTTAATGAAATTGAGAAAGGGGACACTTCGCGTGTTATGGGATATGGATCCTAAAGAAGGGACACTGCTCTCAAAAAGAAAATTAGACACAATTTTATTATTATAATAAATATTATTAATATTAATAATAATTATTATTATGACTTGTAATCTAGAATAGGAAAGTCTAGTACATGAGTAATTGTATTCTTTCTTCATTTTCTATTCCATCACCATGGCTGTGAAAAACATTAAGGAAAAGGAAAAAGAGGGAATAAATACAAGTCTCACTGCATAAATTTGGCCACTCAATCCGATTAAACACGTGCCGACAAGATCCTCCAAACTCTATTACATTATTTTCGACAGCTCCCATTTCATTGAATGTATTTACGAGTATTATACTGATTTTTCCATTAGTCAGAATTATGGTTGTTTTCCAAATAAAGAGTGTAAATGAATAGGAAGGAGATTTCTTTTTCCACTTCAACTTTTAGAAGATTATCTTGTTTACAGAATCTCTCGAGGGTTCTAAACTGGATTTGCGTTTTTTTGTACTTTCTAATGCGGGAAACGTGCTACCGTCTTTTTCACCTCTTCAATATTCCATTAAGCTGCAGTTCTTGATTCGTGATATTGTAGATTAGTTACCAACTTGAAACGAAGCTTGTATAATTGATTTATTCGTTTCACTTATTTGTGAATTCAATTAGCATAAAATATTCTCTGTAATATCAACATGAATACGTAAAGATGTACTAATAAGAGGGAACATGACCTAAAAATTCTCAAACTTACTTCTATCTTGCCACCATCTATTATAAATTTGCTGACTTTGTTTGCAGGGACATTAATTTCTGGTAGTGATAACAGGCTGTGCGTTATGTTTGCTGTGCACTCACACCACGGGGTGACCTGCCCTTAATTTTACCCAAATATAGTGAAGATTAGGGGTGAATTATCTTCGGACTGATTTTCTCTGTGCATCGTTCACCTTGCATCCCCTTTCTAGCTAACTATTAGCAGAGGAGCGAAAGATTGAGTAACCCCCCGAGTTTGAACGAAATCGCTATGATCACGAGGAAATCGAGTTTAAAAGAAATTCACATTTGCGCATGCGCACATGCTACCACTGATCCAAAGGTAATGACATTTACAGGGGACTATTTAGGAGTTAACCCGCACAATTCCAAAAACTTCAATAAATATCTCTCTTTACCCACGGTGTTTCATGTGTGTCAACCAACTTTGGTTATGTGCTAGCGCAATAGTTATTTTTAAACTAGTAGCGATTTATAATTCATAGGGCATCTCTCTGAAACTTATATCCAACTATCCTCTGAAAAGAAAATGGAACTTAATGATGAGTTATGCAAGTTGTCTACCTCCAAAAAAAATGAAAAGTTACAGTATTAAATCGATTTCAACAGTTAGGTAATTTTTCGTGGAAACAGACAACGTTCTTCTTTAAAAATTTTTACAAAAAATGCATTTCTATCCTTGCATTTTTTTTTTAAATTGATCGCCAACGCTTTCCCCCAGGAACTGGGGCTACTTCAGGGAGATGAAAATTAAATTCAAAATATCAAATTTAAAATTGTAAAATCTCTATTTTTTGTTGTTGTGTGAAAATTTAATTTAAAGGTATCTGTTTAATTGATAACCTTAAATTTGAAAACATGAACTTTAAATTTGATAAACTGATAACTTTAAATTTGATTTTTATATAAGGAAAAAGAAAATAATAATAATGAAATAAACAAATAAAAATAGAGATTTACTTTACAATTTTAAATTTGACATTTTGAATTTAATTTTCATATCCCTGGAAGAAGCCCCAGGGCTTGGGGAGAAACGTTGGAGATCAATTTAAAAAACAAATTTAAGGACCGAAGCCTTTTTTGTAAAGTTTTGTAATAATTTGAACTGTCCAAATAAAGAATCGTTCTTCCGTTTACTTCATTGAAATGGGTTTCCACAAATTTGTCGCGAGTGATTTATTTCGTACCCGTTTGAACGAAATCGGACAGATAGATCATAAGAAAATTTCGTTTGCACATGCGCACATGCTAAAATTGATCTGATGGCAATCAAAATTTTAGGGAACCATCTGGAGACCCTTACTATTCCTCAAAATTCCATCAAAATCGTGTAAAAACTTAATATAGTTTTGGGCGTCAAAAGAAATTGGTGCAGACACACAGACATCAGACAGACAAGGAATCAAAATTGATCAGCAGGTTCTGAAACGCAAAAAGCAAGTGGAAGTTTTGATTTAGGAGGACAAAACATTATCGGCTTCTTGCAGGAACACAAAGTTTCCCTACCTTCGGTGGTTAGGAACCAAAAGAGGTCTACTGTGTGATATCAGGCAAAACGTCACAGGTTGGTACTTCATGTCATGGAATAAACGTAACCATGGGGCAATATTCAATTGTGCACACCAGATCATTGTTGGTTATATGAATAATATTGTAAAATATGGAAGAAAGAATTCAGTGAACGACTAAAATGAAAGCGAGGAGGGGGAAAGAATGTCCCCAGGGAATCTTGCCGCTCTTCCTGAATTTCCTCTGTTCCTGTTCTGGTTGGTGTCCTGAGGAAAACTTTTGTTTGAAAAGAGGGAACACTCCGAGCCCATCAGATGGGAAGAGGATTGGACGGGAGAGCTTCTGCTTTATCTGACTACGAGAGTGGATGGAAGGACAAATAAACCTGTCAAAGAGGCCAGAACCCGCCATTCGCTCTATTCCGCTGTTGTCCGCTTTCTTGTTTCTCCCCTTTCCCCCGACATTACGGGAAGAAGGAGCACTTTGAAAAAGTTTCCTTCAGAAGCGGTTTTCGCGGTGGATGTTTAGCATTGGTATTGTGTCTTCTCAAAGCTTCTTTTCTGCTCCCCTTGCTGTCAGCGTTCGGCAGAATGAATTGGCTGCGCCCTATCACTAGAGTTGATTTTATGGGGCGTGAAAAAACCAACAAGGCGATAAATTTGGTCTTCGATAATAGAAGAATTCATTATCTTATGGGTAGCTAATTATGCTAATGAGAGAATGGATTATTCATATTCATCTTCTTTTAATCAAACCCCCTGATCTCCGTAATTCGAAATGATCTCCCTATCTTCGTGGTGCTTAAGCCTCCATTTGGGTTCATTAGAAGATCTAAAACAATAAGAAGACATAAACTGGATGATGAATGCAAAATCTAAGATAGGAATCGAAATCTCGACCTTCAACTTTTCGTGCTGACAAACATGCCATATCGGCCATAGTTCTTCAGGAGCTAGTCGACACAACCTGAGACCCATTGTTTTGAATTTTGACATACATATACATAATATATAAATGGTATGGCCACGAGCCAGGAAACCTTCCATGTTTTTGTGGTGGGTGCGAAGGACATGTTGATCTGAATCACTTTGTAAGAAAGAGAGATTAGTGAAACACGGATATGAGAGAGATGTGTGCTAAAATGATGAGCTTATAACCTGGCGTGGCAGTTGACCCGGTGCTTCAAGAGTCACAAGACGGCATTCCTGGGGCCTGGGATCGCGAAACTAAGGCGTTTTCTGATATAATACTTGTTAATACTGACACCGCATCTTACTTTTCCCAGTCCTGTGGTGATGTTGCTGAACTAGCAGCCAAAAAGAAGCATATGAATTATGGTACAGCTTCTGAAACTGGAGGGCCTCATTTTCACGCCTAGCTAGGGAGTTTTTCACAGAGAATTTACCTACCATTTTCTTGAAGAGGATGGCCAAAAGGTTGTCGGAGAAGTGGACCCTTCTTCTAAGTTCTCGAATGGGTGAAGGTTAAAATTCAATATTTAACAATAAGGGCAGTTTCACTCAAATTACGAGGGAGAAGGAGGACCGTCAGGAACCTCGGAGTAGAAGATGGCAGTTGTATATAATGACTTTAAAAATACTGGAAACTTATGGATTCTGCTATTGAAGATCCCTCAAAACTCCGAAGTGTTGATGCAGAAAGTACAAATAAATTGTTTTTGATGTTATATATGTATCACTTTTTTGTGAAATTTTTCATTTTTGCTAACAAAGCATACTGATAGTCTGAATAGTGGACTGAATAGATCAAATTCGGTTCAAAATCAAGTTAGGCAAGGGTTTGAACACGAAGGAGTGAAATTATTTAAGCATTGGAATCCTCAAAAATCAATATCTGTGATTATTTCAATTAAAGGGTGTTCTTTAATTAAATTTTGATAGATTTGGTTTCAAGAATTGACTGTGCTCAGATACGACCATCATTTTGGGTCGCATTACGGCTGAATCAATTTCATTAATGGAGATACTACAATTAATTTTGAGTGCAGAATAATCTATGTCCTGCGGCAACTGGGATAATGGGTGTAAAATATTGTATGCTTGAACTGGAGGTGATGTGGTTCGCTCGGGACTGCTGTTTTTTATTCTTCTACATGTTTTACCAACTTTTGTCTTATTTTTCAGTTGGTAGGCACCTACCAATTCTTGTTATTGATTGTGAAATCGTAGTATTGAAGGATATGAACTAGGCCACTATAATAGTACTGAACTTAATCGGGAAAATATTGATTTAATAAGCAAAGAAGACATTTACTTCAAAGGGCTGCGCAGAAAAGCAATTTCATATGTATTGAAACAATAACCTTCGTGGAATAATTAGTAGAATTTCATTTATTTAATTATTATTTGATTTTTTTTCTCGGTTTCCTGAAGAAATCTGCTCTTATATTTAGTTCAGGGCGGAAAACCAGTGTTTGAATCTAACTAGATACTGCAGAAACATTTTAAGAACTTACCTAGATAGGAATTGGCTATCAAAACACGAAGAAAACTATACCCATTTACTACAATTCGTAATGTATTCGTTGAATATATTTCATTACTTACTGCAGTTATGTACTCAGTAGTTATCTCAAAACCTAAAATGAAGTGTATTTGGAAGATCTCACCATTTTAGTTAGCGAAATTTACGCCAGGAGAGAGATTGAAGTTGTATGGACAATTTAATTTGTCACAGCGAGGGGCTTTGAAACAGAAGGGGATTGGAGACGACGGTCGATTTACCTCAAATAAACATCGAGGGTGCCGGGCAGTGCGAATTAAGGGAAAAGCTTGCCGGACTCGAATAGTTAGTTGGGGGATGGAAGCAGCCCAGGTGAAGTAGCTAGCGAAGTAGAGGTCGGGGCCTGATTCCTCGCTGTTTCTTCACCGACTTTAATCTTCATTTGTCAAGACATCACCCGACGGACGAGTGAGCTTCCCCTATTCTTTCACTCTATTTTCTCTCCTTCAGCTGAGCAGATGGGCTCAGGTGTACTTTGGTCAATACGGAGCTCTGGATGGGAGCTCGTCTAAGCCTTGATTGGTAGGATATCCTTCAGCGCTCTCACCTCGTTTGACCTCCACTTCCTTTTCCATTACTTCACAACAAACGAACCCCCGTTCGCTCCGTTGCTTAAAAGATAGCTGAGATTTGGAACGGGCGAAGTGTTGCCACCCCCAAGTCCCCTCGCCCCACAGATTTTTTTTCGTAAATGGGGAAATGCGGAGGATGAATCGTTTCTAGGAGGTTTTTAAGAGAGATTTACGTCATTCAAGAACATAAGGAATATCAAAACGGAAATTAGTGAAAAAACGTTGTCTATCTCCACGAAAAATAAAGATTTACAATGTTGAATCGATTTCGACGGTTAAAACGAATAAGGTTCGTATAAGGAATATGCTATGAATTTCATAGAAAACAAATTTCTTTAGTAGTATACGGCCTTCAGTATATAAATTATACAAGTTAAATGAAAGTGCATAAGTGTTATTTAACCCATGTCTGACAAAATGCGTTCACTTTGTAACAGCTCTCGCAAACTGCCACGAGAACCGTTCTATTGAACGGCAAAGCGTCACTGATGGCGCAGTGCACTCACATGCCATTCAGTCTCCAGACGTTCTGAAGGTGAACCCTCTCTCTTTTTTGTTCGCATAGCAATTAACTATTATATAAACCATTATTGATTTGTACCCATACCTAACCCAATTACCTGAGGATTCTATGAAAATTCATTAAAAACAATTTTTATTCAGGATGTTTTCGAGATCCTCATCTTTTAAAATTTTAAACGTTCAATTTTTCTTTTGAGGTTGATGGAAGTGACGCCTAGGCCAGTCTGTAATATCCCAAAATAATACATTAAAATATATTCAAAGTGGAAATATAGATAAAATAAACATTAATCACGTACAAATCATTTGATTGAAAATTATGGTCATGAAGCGTAAAAATCCACTAACGGAAGCCCCGACATTTTCTTGAACGATTACAACCAAATGGAAATACCTACATCACAGATGTTACCTACACGTGTAACCACGATTTTTATTCGACGGATTCAATTTTGAAAGGACTTGCTACTGATTTTGTTGTAGGATATTTTTTCTCTAAATGTAAAGTAGACCCCTTTTCTACCCACATAGAAAAAAGCTCCAGTCATGCAGCATGATCGTATGAGCGAATTTTCGTAAATTATCGTATTGTATAATGTTAAATTGTTTTGAAATTTGAGCTTTTTGAGTGCAAGCGAATTGTTTACTATTAATTTTATGGCACTACCGTATTCTAAATAATTATCTACTATTCAAAAAGAGGTGTTGGATTTTTTTTTCTTTTCTGCAGTTTCTGTCGACTTTGTTGCAAATTTTAATGAATTGTAAGTACTTTTTCAGCATAATTTTGTACATACATTTTTTAATGTTCTATTTTATAGTTATTAAACTTTATTTGAGCAATATTCTGCCAATAAATATAAAGTTTTTTAGATTCTTAGCCGTTTTTAGCCATTTTTAGTGATTTTTTTTAGTTCTTACATTTTTTAAAATTTGGCCAATTTAATGTGCCAAAAAAGTGCTGGCCAACGAACTCATCCTTTCATTTAGAAAGCTTGATTTTTTGGTGCAAGAAAGGAATTTGTATCTCAATCTTAAGGAGAGTTATCGTCTGGAATGACACATATATACATATATATATACATATGAAAAAGTTCCAGTCATGCAGCATGATCGTATGAGCGAATTTTCGTAAATCATCGTATTATATAATATTAGATTGTTTTGAAATTTGAGCTTTTTGAGTGCAAGTAAATTGTTAACTATTGATTTTATTGCAAAAAACGTATTCTAAATAATAATCTCCAGTTCAAATAGATGTTTTAAATTTTTAGCTTTTTTGCAGTTTTCATCGATTTTTTTAGCAAAGTTCAAGTAAATTGTTAACTATTGATTTTATTGCAAAAAACGTATTCTAAATAATAATCTCCAGTTCAAATAGAGGTTTTAAAATTTTAGCTTTTTTGCAGTTTTCATAGATTTTTTACCAAATTTTAATGAATTAAAAATGTACTTAAAGTACATTTTACAGCATAATTTTTTACATAAATTTTTGAATGTTCTATTTCATAGTTAATAGACTTTATTTGAGCAATATTCTACCAGAAAATATGAATTAAACGATTTTTAGCCGTTTTTAGCTATTTTTAGTGATTTTTTTAGTACATTTTTTGAAATTTGACCAATTTAATGTGCTCAAAAAGTGTTGTCCAACGAACTCATCCTTTCTTTTGAAATGCTTGATTTTTTGGCGAAAGAACGAAGTTTTTATCTCAATTCTATCGAGAGTTATCGTCTGGAATGACACACACATACATACATACATACATATATGTATATATATATATATATATATATATATATATATATATATATCTATATATATATATATATACACATATATATGAAAAAAGCGTTAAACTCAAGGATTCGTTTCAGAATGCCTCAAAACGGATTTCAATGAAGAAATTTTTCAAAAATTTTGATTTTAAAATTTTTTGAGCCATTGCAATAGTTCATTTTCTTCGAAAATTCGCTAAAAGGGGTCCTAAAAGTTATTCCACACAGATTGTCTCCTCAGCCGCATCGTGAGGGAAAATACATTCAACAAAAATATTTCTTTGATGAAGACTCAACGCCAATTTTCACAGCTATAAAAGTTCACAGCAGAAGAATCCGCTGAGTTAATGTAACTGCCAAACGGGTATAGTAATCATAGGAGTCGAGCGGTAAAACGCACTATGTGAGCGGGGAATCTGAGTAGAACATCAAGTAATCTCCGGCAACGAAGCTTGGAACATTTTTCACGCCCGTAAAAATAATGGGCCCCCATAAATTATAACGTTTCGAAGATAAACCCGCAAAAGACAAACATTACTCCCCATCATCCGCACCAGGAAAGTGTTTCCCATCTCTCGAGGATGACTTATAAGATTCCAGCTGAAAAACATCGCGGATGTCGATTTCTCAAGTAACCCCCAACAAAATGTTTCAGAGAAGCCGAAGAAAGAAAGTCACCGAAGAAAGGGCTTTTACAATTCTGAAGAAGCACGAACTAAATCGCGACGAAGTTGTGGAAACCCATTTCAAAACGGAAGTTAGTGAAAAACGTTGTCTATTTCCACGAAAAAAAAAAGAACTACAATGTTGAATTGATTTCGACGGTTAGGATATCATCAGTAACAAACAATAACTGAACACACATTAGAAACGACACAGCTTATATAGTCGCAGGTGAAGGGAATTGAATCCCATTGGTCGAGTGAAAGGAAAGGGGGCTGGAGGTACAACTAATCAAGTGTAAGCAAAGTGAAGGGGGATTATAGCTAATTTATGATTATTGATTGATTATTAGCTAAAATTAGCTATAATAATAGCTATGATTGGTTAATGAAATTTAAGTACATTTTTCAGCATAATCGCAATTTGAAAATAAATTGATTATTGTTCTATTTTATAGTTTTTTAATAAACTTTAGTTTCATGGAGCAATATTCTGCTAAAAAAATATAAATTCAACTATTTCAACAGTTTTTTACTATTTTTATTTACTGATTTTTTTCAGCACTTTTTCTGAAATTTGAGCATTTTAATGAATGCTCAAAAAATGCTGGCCAACGAACTTGTACGGTGTTTTCGTTTGGAAAGTTCGATTTTTGAGGCACAAGAACGGAATTTTTATCTCAATCCGAGAGTTATCGTCTGGAAGGACATATATACGGAATAATGATATTTATGTTATGAAAAATGTTAAACTCTAGGATTCGCTTCAGAATGACTCAAAACGGATTTCAATGATGAAAATTTACAAAAAATTTGTATTTCAAAATTTTTGGAGCCATTGCAATAGCTTTATTTTCTACAAAAATTCGCTAAAAGAAGTGGTGATTGAGTGGGTAGTTCGAGGTATTAAGAAACTTATTTTTGAAATGGTATGTGAATATGATTTTTGCATGAATAGATAGACTCTATAATACAGTAGACATTCAAAAAGATTTTCTTTACAATTTACTTTCCTATGCAGTACCCCTAAAATAATGTTCGTTGGCCCCAGAGCAAAGTTATCGAAATAGGAGCAGCACATGCAATCTATTAAGCACGAGAGCACACATAAAATAGGAATAAGCCAATTTTTTCGTACCCACACAAAAATGATGAAATGCGTAGAAGTTGGAGGGACTCTAACGTTCCCCCTTTTAAGGGAATGCAGGAGTAACTCCTATTGTGCCCGCAAGTGGAAGGTACACGCACTCGCACTCCACTTTGCCTCTTCCGATTGCATTCCCTTTTTCGTCGTTTTATATCAATTCCAACCCATTTGTCTTCCCCGCTTCACTTGGCTGATGTCTCAGAAGATTGCGGTAACTCCCGCTTTTCGTTCAAGGTGATCGCGCTCCGGAACGCTTTTCGACGGCAGAAACTGCTCTCGATATGACGCCAAAAGCTATTTGGAAGAGGGAAATTTTCGTAAAGGAATTTCGATTATCTAACGTCTGCCGAGATATCGGGTGGAAAGAAGGAAAGAATCCTAATCGAGAGGATGGCGCACTTCATCATATTTATACGTAGTAAGAATATCATTTCATTTTTGGCCTTCCATCATCATTAGGGTGTCCGCTATTTTGAGAAAGGTGGAATTTTGATGATCTCCACCCGGAATTTGGTTTTAAAATGTAAAAAAATACTCTTTTTTGCATAACAAAAACCTACGCCGGTAGCTCGATTTTGGTTTTTGAAATACTTTTTTTTTTGCCAATATCAGACTTTTGAATATAACTTTTACAAACTTCTTTGTAAAATTGTGAAACTTCGTATACTTACGTTTTTGGGGTCGCTGAACTCGAAATATGCAGTCAAAACAAGTCGACAGCAACAACTTTTGACAGTTTGGAATCTCAAAATCGTCAAAATCATGTCAAAAAATGACAATTTTTCAAAATTCATTGTAAAATTATGAAAATTCGTATTCTTATGTTTTTTGAGTCGCTGAACTCGAATTTGCTGTCAAAAAATCAAAATTCTAACAGAAATACGTAAAAATACGAAGTTTCACAATTTTACAAAGAAGTTTGTAAAAGTTATATTCAAAAGTCTGATATCCAAAAAAGCGTATTTCAAAAACCAAAATCGAGCTATAGACTCAGGTTTTTGTTATGCAAAAAATCTGAAAAAATTTAGGGGTCAATTTTTTGACATCTTAAACCAAATTTCGGGTGGAGGTTATCAAAATTCCACCTTTCTTAGAAATAATGGGCACCCTAATCATCATAGGCGTCGCTAGACAAAAATAGTGAGGAGGGGAAGTATTACGAAATTCCCAACTGAAACAAAAGTTTTCCGAAACCCAAAAAAGGGGATTTTAAAGAAGAAAATTATACTAATGAATGATACCTGATACCTACAGTTAGTATCTATTGCCTAAAAGTACCTACCTATTTTATACACGTAACGTAATACTTCTGTAAAATGACCATTTTCATGAGAGATGTTATACGAAAATTTGGTAACATATCATTCATAGTAAAACCGTAATATTAGTTTTGAACTAAGATAATAATAATTGTTATTATTCGGAATTCAGAGAATGTGTAAATAATGACCTGGACAAATCTTCCGGATATTGAATGCACAAAGCGATTTGCTCATTAGTAAATCACATTTATATATTTATATTTGTTGAATTGAAGCAATAATTACAATTAAGAGATAATAATAAGAAAAGAATTCGATTATTAAAACTTTTATATCTACATGGTTAGTGTTTAAAAAGTTGAGTTTTTACTGGAAGTGAATATGTCGATTTTTCAATTTAGCCTATACTTGTACTACACCACATCTTCTTCGTCAAGATTCCCAACAAGTTCTTTCTCGCATTGTATTTGGAGCAAAGGACATAGCCACTCGTCAGTCATTGTAGCCTTTAAATTATTTTTCATTTATGTTTCAAACTACTGCACGTTTCTATTGAACAACAGGGTGGATTCGGATAAGTGCGTGAAAAATGTTTTTGGGTGTAACTACGAGTAAACCGCCGTCAAGCGCTATTTTCTACCTTTTTTGAGACGTAGGTAACATAATTGGGAACCGCTGTGGAAATTTGGGAAAATTTGAACGAAAAATGACAGATTCATGCACACAATGAAAATAACTCAGTCTTTTATAAATACCTGGTACCTACAGTTGGGAAAATCAAGATTTGATGATTAGACTTCCAAACGGGTCTCTTTAAATTACTTTTGGGAAAAATTGAACGAATTGAATTCAAATTTGGGAAAAAATTGAACGAATTGAATTCAAATTGGGAAAAATTGAACGAATTGAATTCAAATTTGGGAAAATTTGAACGAAAAATGACAGATTCATGTACACAATGAAAATAGCTCCAGTCTTTTATAAATACCTGGTACCTACAGTTGGGAAAATCAAGATTTGAAGATTAGACTTCCAAACGGGTCTCTTTAAATTACTTAGGGTATTATTACTACCAATGATATTTTCCCAACTTCTCCCAAGTCAGTGAAAACCGAGGGAGGGTCCCCCCCTATAGCAAGGCCCATAATGTGATTTTTGACCCAACTTTCATTTATAAACCTTGGTCTTGTAGTTTTCGGAGAAAATTTCCGGACTACACGGCGCGAAGTACGGCGGTCGGAAGGATTTTTTTGTTTAAATTTATGTTTGGGATTCTTCGAATCTTGAAAAATCAAAACATTTTGAGGGGGGAGGGGGTGTAATTTTTTTTGTTGGCGATCACAAAGGTTCATTATGGAAAATATTAATTTAAATTTAAATCACAAATCTTCTCTTTCTTCTCGGATGATTTCCAGAACGAACTTCGTGTTCAGTCAAATTATATATAATTGAAGTACAGGTACACTGATTTTAGTCGAATAAATAATTACAATTAAGTAAAATGTAATATATTTTAAATGTAGATTAGGTGGAAACTGTATTTATGTATAAACGAAAACCCCCAATTAGCTGGTATTCAATACGAAAATAAAACCACGGAAACATTGGTTACGCAGAGGTTTGAACGACCTTATAATTCCTAATTGAACACTCGGATGAGTCCGACTTCGTGACTTTGTTTGAGTTTCGAAATTCCCTAATTGCGTCACTGGATTCGGTTGGCGGATCGAACAATTACTGAACTCCAAAAAGCTCTCAAGAAGACCCCGGGAGCAAATACTGCGAAACTGCACGAACTTTGGAAGTTTTGGAGCGGTGCTGAACTTCGCCCCACTGATGAAGAAATCGATTGGACCGTTTGATCAAAACTTGGGGCGCAACGTGATTATTGGATAGCGCGTGTTGTATAGCGAGAATAGCCAAAGCAGCTCAATTTAAATTACGTTTTGCTAATGTTCGTGGAAAATGAAGCTATTGCAATGGCTCGGAAAATTTTAAAATCAAAATTTTCGAAGAATTTCTTCACTGAAATCCGATTTGAGGCGTTCTGAAACATTTCCTGAAGTTTGCGAATATGTTAAAAGTTAAGGACACAAAACAATTCAAGTTCGTTGGCCAGCATGTTCCAAAAATGTAGTCAAAATTTTCCTCGCATATAACATTTCGAATAGTTGTATTGAGCAAAAATCGAAATAGTCTTTTCTACCTAATAATAATAAAGTAAGATACCTTCTAATTATTTTTAATAATTTGATTAGCAAAAACGACTATATATATATATATACATAAATGTATATATGTGTCATTCCAGACGACTATAACTCTCCTTAGGATTGAGATAGAAATCCCGTTCTTCCGCCAAAAAACGAAAGGATGCGTTTGTTGGCCAGCACTTTTTGAGCACACTGAATTGGTCAAATCTTAAAAAATGTGCTGAAAAAAATCACTAAAAATGGCTAAAAACCGTTAAATTTATAATTTTTAGCAGAATATTGCTCAAATGAAGTATATCAAAAGTAAAACAACACATTAAAAATTTATGTACAAAATTAGGCTGAAAATTTTACTTAAATTTCATTAAAATTTGCTATTAAATCGATGAAAACTGCAAAAAAAGTGAAAAATCCAAAAACTGTTTTTGAATAGCATATTACTATTTAGAATACGTTTTTTTATCTTAAGAAATAATGGTTAAGAATTTCTCTGCACTCAAGACGCTCAAATTTCAAAACAATTTAACATAATATAGTAGGATAACTTGCGAAAATTCGCTCATACGATCATGCTGCATGACTGGAACTTTTTTTTAATCCTATGTCTGTCCTTATGTTTATTTGATCTTTTACTGCCCATAGCAGAGCAAAAAAAAAAAAAAAAAGCTTTTGAAAGAGGCATGGCCAATAATCTTGAACAGGGCCACTGGCATTTTCCTTGGAAGAGATGGAGGATCTCCCAGCCTTTTCCAGCACTCACTGCCTATATAATTTCTTTACTGTGGCACTTTATGGCATGTGGGCAGGATTTTAGGTGGGTTGGGCTAGTCTTGTGACACGGGAGTGATGGAAATGTAGCAGTTCCCCCTCCAAAGGGGAGAGGCAATTAACCGGCTACACCCAGAGGATATCTTGGAGATTGAATAACCTCCAGAATATGCCAAGGAGTGGCGTAAGCAAGAATCGTGAATGAGGAGCTACTCATATCAATCAGTCTTTTTGAACCTTCATTAACGAACCGATTCGCCTCCTCATTTCTTGGCAACAACTCAGTGGCTGGGACTACTACAGCCTATTACTAAATTACTACAACAGTTACTTCTGTAAATTACGGATTCCATTAGAGTTTCACAATTGGTCCGCATCCTAGCTCGAACCACTATAGGCTCGGACGAAAAGACGGTACAAAGATACTGAATTGACGGGCAGAAGAACGGGGGTGAGGTCGTTCCTCTATTACGCCATTTAGAATTTTGTACACCATATTTCGGCTAATTCCGTTCATCCTTCGCCCTCCATACTGCAAATTTATGAAAAGCACCCGGCGTGATCTTTCAGCTGATTATGTAGTATAAAATATGAGACATTTCCCATTAGTTGTAATATTCAGGGTGATACAAAACTCTTGGGATGAATTCTTTTTAGCAGATGTGTGAATCTATATTTTAATTTATATATTACATACACAACCTAAGTAAAATAGGTTAAACCATCAAATATAATAATATTATAGTGACGTATTTACATTTTGAATCATAGCTCAACATGTAAATACGTCAGTATAATATCATTATATTCAAAGTTATAACCTGTTTTACGTAGGTTGTGTAAGTAATATATGCGTGGTTCTTCTCCCTTTTCTAGTAAGTCGCATGCATGTTGTTCAGTTTCATAGTGATAATTGGGTCAAAAGTAGAATTGTTCGCATATTTCAATCACTACAATTTGCAGGTTAATTTTTGGCCTCTTGAGTGACCTAGGGTGAAAAGATCAAAGGTTTCAAAAGACGTAGATTTATCTTTTCTTTTTTCCTAAGAGTTAACCGGCAAATGGTATTTTAATTTAAAATAGTTCATTTCCCATTAACTAATCTCGCATGACACACTGACTCTAGACCTGATAAATTTCGTAACCGGCCAGGACCCTGAGCTCAACCGAATGGCTTCAAATTAGCCCTTAGACACCTCGGCCACACACGACTGAAATGACTCATTTCATTTCTAGAATGACCAAATTCGTCGAAATTTTCGCACGAGGATTTAATAGGTACGCATTTAATAGATTCTGTAGATTCACAATAATACCATCTCACCTTCTATACGCGTGTGGTGCACAACGTAGGTATTTAAACTATTCAAGCCGAATGCAAAACATTAAGTACACATCTACTTTTCACAATCTATATTTTTAGATTTAACTCATTCGTTGTAACAATAGGTTTTGTCGTCCAAATGAATAGTTCTTGTTCCCCGTCCTCGTTTCCGATAGTTCTAGAGAGTTCCTGGTTACCACGGTATCTTAATACGGTGTACGTGAATACGTGAATCTAGGGAGAACCAAAATTTCGCTAACACGCTGGCTGTTACTACGGTGCAAACTGGTCTTCACAAGTCGTCTCGTATCAAATTTTGTAACCTGACGCTGATTCCGGGATTCCGACATCTAGTATTTCTCCGAATATGTTTTCCTCCATCATCTATCATCGTGTGGTTTATTGTTCTGTTTTCAATTCGTAGTGATCTTTGCAAAGTGAACCTTTGTAATCAGCCAAGAAACGTTTTTAAACCTCCCTCCCAAAATTTGTAGGTTGCATTTTAAGATACCTGCATATATTTCAAAAGTCGAATCAGTCCGAAGTAGCAGTCGAATGCTAATATAGAGCAAACATTTCCATACGCTGTGAGGCTGTTCCTTTCATCCCACACCCCCCTTCCCCCAACCCACACAGGTAGTATTTTGTCGGATATTTGCTTTTACTAAAATATTCCTTCAGGTAAGTTGCTAGCCACTCTTCTGATTATAGTTACCTTAGATGATATTTTTTATGCGGACGTACAGTTTTTGTTTATACCAACGATGCTATAGCAGCTTTTTGTATTTTGACTGAAGAAGGTCAGTATTAACGGACTGCAACCGGTTCTAAATTAATAAAAGGACGCTCTCTTTCAGTGGAAGGAAGAATTTACTCATCCTACACCCTTGCATTATGCATAGCACCTTGAAGCGAAATATTCGCAGTTTTGGCCGTTTATGTCATTGAAATTGGGCGAATAATATACACTTCTATCTACTAGAGAACTAAGATGACTGTCCAAGGTTATGTGACGATGTCTTGAGAACAGTTTATTTCGCTTGCTTTGCCAGCAGAGTTGCATATGGATTGATACTATGGGGCAACTCGAGCCATGCTGTAGAGATTTTCAGGCTCCAAAAGAGGGCTGTTAGGATCATGTGTGGTCTCACTTGGAGTGAATCCTGCAGGGGATCTTTCGCCCGGCTTCGAATCCTGACTGTACCAAGTATGTACGTGTTGGCAGTCCTCAAGTACGTAAAGTCAGACGTTTCTATCTTCGCAAGTACTTCACACTTCCACGAGTATAGCACTGGAAGTAAAAACAATTTATGCCCGCCTTTTACCCGTCTTAGTGTCTCCCTGAATTGCAGCCCCATGCAGGTTGGTGCAAGACTGTTCAACTCGTTGCCGCCATTAATCCGGGACCTTAGTTACCGCCCATTCTGCAGGGTGGTGAAAGACTCGCTTCTACAAGCTGAACTTTATTCTCTGGACGAGTAGCAGCATGTGAAGTGGTTAAATGTTTGTCCCTTGTCATAGTTCAATCAATTTTTTTATTTGAATCTGACTTACCTATCTATTTATTCATTCTTGTTTTAGTCTTTATTGAAGTGTAAACTTCTATAGACGCACCGCGTCGAAAAATTTAGCGGGGTGTGAATACGATTTTACCGTCACGTTTTTTTCCGTCAAGCTGTTTTGACAACCAAGCCGTTGCTGGGGAAATGAAACTTCTTTTTTCACCGGACAAAAATCGTTCTCCACTCGTTGGAAAGCTCTCGATTTATCACGTATTTCTTTCGTACTTGTTCTTCTATTCACGTAGTTTTATATTTATTTATGGTTATAAATGGTTGTTGTTAACAATGCCGCTTGTTTTGTTGTCACTTGGTTGAGAAGTTAATCTTGCTTATAGTAATTGTAGATGCGCACCATAACAGAAAATTACCTACTTAGGTACTCTGTTCTAATTTCGATTTTTAAAACATTTATGTCGTAGTTTTAAATTTATTTACATTTACGAATTACCGGGAAGAAAGCATGTTCCATGTTTTAGCATTTTAGCCGAAGGCTCAAGGCGGAAAGTTACTGAGGGTCCAGGGGCGGAGCCTGTCCACTTTTACTTTCCCAACATCCCAACAGAGTGGAAAGTAATGTCCAAATCGTCATAGAAGTTTACACTTCTCCCGTGTGGTCTTTAGCACACCTGGTTTCTATTGTTTTTGTATTATTGTATATTTTTGTATTACTCCTGACTTTTGTACTGCCTTTCAGGCCTTTAAAAATAATACAGATTATTATTATTAAGAAGATATAAAATGGGTCACCTGGTCTATAGAAGACTGTCTGTGATCAGACTGAAGGTCGAGGATGGTGAATTGGGGGGAGACCCTGCGATTGTCTTGGAGGTTGAGAACAGGAGAGGAGGTGAGACTGCGGACTCCCGGCTTCGTGTCCTCCCTCCCCAACCCCTCCATGTACGGCTCCAGAAATGCATCCCCCCTGCAACACGAAAAAACAACAAACGTTAAATACTACAGTGAAATAGCTAAAATAATAATCCTGACAACATTCAATGTTAACTAACGCCGAGTATTTAGTCGGTCGAAGGTACAGAGGAACACAATTTATTAGGCAATGAAATTTGGCAAAAAAGTCACTTTGGTATCAGCCGAAAATGTGCCTGCAGTCTCGGCATCACTTTCCATCACACGATCAGACCCAAATGCTCAAATTTAATCAACAACATGTTTTATACTAATCGGTACCAACATGAGATCTTGCCATTTATCTATGGCGAATTGTATGAGACACCGAAATAATCATAGAATACTGCACTAGATGATGCAGACATAGAAGTTTTCGATTATGCACACTAGGACATCCGGCCCAATTTGTTTTTATTACTCACGATTTCATCTATCATCATGGGGACCATTCAGTGTTCGATTTCTTATTTCTTTATTTCACGGGACGAGCCCAATTACATTCTATAAAATCAGTATGTCATTCTAACCAGGGGAAAAATGAATATGAAATGAATATAAAGTGGATATAAAAGTTCCAGTCATGCAGCATGATCGTATGAGCGAATTTTCATAAATGGTCGTATTACATTTATGTTAAATTCTGTTGAAATTTGAGCACTTTGGGGACAAATAGTTCATGTTCGATTAATTTTTTTCGTGTAGCATTCTGCTAAAAAATAGAAATTTGTTAATTTTTAGCGGTTTTTTGCCTTTTTTAGTGATTTTTTAAGTACATTTTTTGAAATTTGACCAATTTAATGTGCTCAAAAAGTGTTGTCCAACGAACTCATTTTTTCTTTTGAAATGCTTGATTTTTTGGCGAAAGAACGAAGTTTTCATCTCAATCGAGAGTTATCGTCTGGGATGACACATACATATATATACTTATATATATATATATAAATACTTATATATATATATACTTATACATACATATATATACTTATACATATAATCCAGGAATCATTTCAGAATGCCTCAAAACAGATTTCGATGAAGAAAATTTTTGAAAATTTTTATTTTTAAATTTTTGGAGCCATTGCAATAGCTTTATTTTCTAAGAAAATTCGCTAAAATGATAAAGGTAAGGTACAATGAAAGTTACAGAGTAAAAAGAAGCAATATCTCAAGAACAATTGTAAAAAAAAAAAAAAAAAAAAAAAAAAAAAAAAGAAAACTGTCTCTAAGTATAAATGATAGGGGACGAGGAAAGTTGTGATTTTAACGAGGCTAGGGAGGAGTAAAAAAAATCGAAATCGGGGTTCACAGTCAGGAAGAGGTTCGCACTGCGAGGAATTCTGCGTAGGGGTTGGCTTCTCTGGTAGTTGGTAGGAGAAAAAGGGACGTAAAACAGCACTTGCGAGCGGGTAGAGGTTTGCTGTGCAACAAGGTTGATCTTAGACAGAAGCGTAGGGCAGTCGATTTGGTTATTTAATAGCTTGAAAAGCAACGTGAGATCGGCTGAGCCACGACGCTTCTCCAGGGACTCCAGGCAGCACGGCTCACGAATAAAGTCGTAATAAACATCGGCTGAGGGGATACCTACCCATCTTGAAAGCAACAAATCGTAAGAATTTGTTCTGGACTCGCTCAAGCCGGTACTTGTGCACAGCGTATGACGGGCACCAGACAGAAGATGCATACTCCAGTATTGGAAGAACCAGGGCTTTGTAGACCGTCACGATAGCAGGTATACTTGTGAATTCCCTTGTGTTCCTTTTCAGGAAACCAAGAGTGCGCATAGCTCGGTTAGCAAGCCCCTCTATATGCCGTGAAAAACACATCTGCTCGTCAAAAAGCACGCCCAGACCAACCGTCTCACTCGACCTTCGCAGGGGAGCATCGCCAAGAATGTAGTCAAAAATGAAAGGCTGGGCCTTGCGGTGAAAGGTAACAACCGAACATTTAGCCGGTTTAAGGTGAATTTTCATAAACTTCGATTTCATAACGATTTCATAAACTTGCAATATCACAAATACCCATAAATTCAAAATTTAAAATATTTAATACCATTAGGATGGGGCAACCTGTCACACCACCCGCGAATCAATAGCTCTGCTGAACAAGCGATTCCCCTCTACGCGTAACTACGTAATTGTCCTACGTAATTTCTTTAAGCGGTACCAAAGAATGGCCAGCTAGATCTTACGATTTCATCACCCCCTTGCGATTTCTTTTCAGGAGGATTCGTGAAATAGAAAGTTTATAAAAACGAATCTCTAACGGTCCCCATATTGACGGCTGAAATCGTGAGGGTGATAAATCAAATTGAGACGGTTGTCTGCGTGCACGTCATCGAAACCTTCAATAACCCGAACGCCCAGGCCAGCTCTGCTCAGAGTTTCGATCCTGGGGGTTTTGGTGGAAAAAAGTCCGTAACCATGAAATTCTACAGTAATGCGTATTGATATACCTATGTGTATATGATATGTAGCACAGTTTTAGGATCTTGAGAGTGGGACAGGATAATAAAATTCAGGTCTTCAAAGCCAACGTTTCGATGTATTTATGCATCATCATCAGGGCTTGGAGAAATTAGGCAGGTTTCTACAAAGTCATTTCACAGTTGATAGCACATGTAGTATGTACATTCATGTCACGTAGATACATTGACTAGTGAAAAACGTGACAAATTAAAAACGTTTCTCACTAGTTAGTGTATGTACATGACATGAATGTACATACTACATGTGCTATTAACTACGAAATGACTTTGTAGAAACCTGCATAAATTCTCCTAGCCCTGATGATGATGTATAAATACATCGAAACGTTGGCTTTAAAGACCTGAATTTTATTATCCTGACCGACTATCAAGATCCTAAAACTGTGCTAATTATCACCTAGCGGTCAAGAAACTAAACCATATTGTATATGAAATGTGTATTGATATGCGGGTTGAGCAGGGAATCCCGGATTTAAATTCCGGGCAAGATACGAAATTTACCTGGTTCTTGGACTATGCACAATGTGAGATTTAGTATAAGGTAAGGAACTGTAAATTGAGATATCCATTGATAGTCAACTCAAAATAACAAAATTTAGTTGAACAAAAAATCAAGAGTCACTTTCTAAGAAACATTAAAGGTAGAAATATAACAAATAAATTAATGCAATCAATGAAGTAATATAAATCCTATTACTACTATAATACTAAATACAATACTAAATACTATTTAGTTCTACTAAGAACTGTGATATCTGATCTGTGATATATTTATATACATCTAGTCGTAGTTTTATTTCACTTTGCTGATTGTATATAGTAGCATATATATAGTTATCCTATTTTACATCTAGTCTTAGTTGTATTACTTTATTTTTGGGGTTTTTTAAACCACTTTGGGGGCTGAACAGTGGTCATCACTGTACCCCTCATTTTAAGTACGAAAAGTCGAGAGGATATGTTATTAAATATGCGTAGGAAAATCATTGGTATTAACACACAAATATGACCTAGAAAAAACATCTATTCGTGCCTCGAAGGAACGCTGTACCCACCTCATGGTGCCGCGGTGTATTTTATGGGTATAACACGTAAAAGTAATAAATATCCATTCTCCTACACCCCTCTGGTACGCCCCTGGTCACTACAGCCACCACAAGGTGCCGCGGCGCCTCCTCTCACTTCACCCCCCGCTCACCCCCCTCGCCACCTACCGTGACCCCCTGCCAAGCGCGCCAGGCGTGCGTCTAACACGTCTAACACTCTAAGCCTCGAAAAAGACCCTTTTTCGCTCGTTTTTGGCCCATAGCATCTATGCGAGTAAAGCGATCGGGATGGTTAAACGTCAGGACCAACTAGACCCCAAATGGAGTCTATGTGCGAAAGAACGGGTTTCTTAAGTAAATTCTTAGGCCTTTTATGGCCCGGACGGCGGACGGCGAACGGCGGACGGACATTTCAAATTTGGATTCTACGCACCTTGAAACGTAGTAAAGTGACAAAGTTTGAGGGGAGGTTATAAAAATTTTTCTCTACACGATCACATAGGCTTATTATTGGAAATAATAAACCAAAAAAGGACTTTTCTCTTGTAACTCTGCAAAGACAGTTCGTTACAGGAAATGACGTTAACTTGGGGGACACTCGGTGTTACTAGAAACGAAATCTGCCACTAATTTACTGAAGATTGGAGCGTCCTGAAATCAACTAAATTTCTTCATTTCCAAAAAACAATTCGTAATACATGTCCCATTGAGATATTAGAGCAGGAGTGTTGTAGGAAATACGAAACAGTGAGAAATTTAATCCGCCCCATATGCTTTTACAAACGGGAAACAATTTAGCAAGGCAGAGCGTTAGAGACCTCCGGCGAGGGGATAAAAAGGGAGCATAAATTAATTTTATGAGGCCATTATGGGAGGCTGTCTGTGAGGGTGGGGGTATCCTTTAAAACTGGGATCCTCTGATAGTCTCAAGTAGTCATTCGGTTCATGACCCTCAACGGCAAAAGGGGTGGTTGCTTGTCGTTTTCTGTAATATATAGTTTTAATCTAATGATAGTGCAGCATTAAATCGAGAATATCGATCAACGCGCGGTGCAGTTTACGATACTGAATATAACTATAACGGTTCATCAGGATCAGAACGGGATGAACGCTTGAAAAAGTTTGTATACAAGTGTAAATTTATGGGGCAAATAAAGGTACAGGTAGATCCAACGGTCATTTAGAAATAGAAACGTAAGATGAACGTTTAACCGATTGATACCTAAATAGTCTTTACCTGATTGGCCTTTTAAATGGAAAACTTCACTTATTTTATAATAAACCATTAACTGATGATGGTTTGCCTCTTAAATGGAAAATGTCAACAATTTTATAATAAAACCATCAACTGATGATTTTGAGTGCTTTTAAAAATTGTGTTATATGAAGGGTACAGGATAAGAAAAACAACGGTGGAAAGAAATTTGAGGGACGTCATAGGAAACGTCCATATCTTCGAGTCCGACTGGGGGAAACCTCAGTTTCACCCATCTATGACGGAATTAAATTTAATTTCTATCCCATTTCTGCCCAAACTATTCGATTTTTGAGCTAAAAATTTGCAATAAGTAGTTTATTTAGCATTAAATCCGATTGCTAATTCAGAAATTGAAAATTCAAACAAGCGAAAGTCACCCATTGCAGTATTGTAAATTGATTAGACCAAACAGTTAGTTGGAAGGTTTTGAAACAGTTGTTTGAAAGCTGAATGTTTTAATAAGCTTAAAACTACAAAAGGCAATTAAACACATTAAACGCAACAGTTGCTCTGTTAGGATTCAAATGGAAAGTGATGACCTAAGGTCCAGGTGAGTTGAAGTTAGATACAATAAAAATTTGAAAAACTCGGCATTTAAGTAGCAGTCTAGTTTATTGTAGCAGTAGATATAAGACTGAAGTAAAAATTAAACGACATCATTCTAAATACCTACCGCAGTAAATCAGTTACATAAATAAGCACAAATGAGGATTACCATTTGCATATAAAACTTTTGTTTTAAATGAAATTGATTTCATTCTGAGAATTGGACACAATTTGTACTCTCGTACAATGAGAGGTTTGCTTTTTACGGTTTTTTTAAGTTGCAAAAAAATTGTGATGTCACACTCGGCAGGGGTGTCAGATGACGTGGGTGGTTGCCAACACTTTGAAAACCCATAGAAAGAAAAATTGTATCGTAGAATAGTGCGGTTGGTGTCTGTATTCTAAGGATTTCATCTGCTTTTATTAACAAATGTAAAACAAACACGCTGGCGTCTCTCATTATCCGACGGTGTAAACTTATTTCAAGAAGCTAAGCCGCTCAATTTCCGACAATCTTGTAAAAATTGGCGAAACGTTTCAAGAGTTTCGTCTCGTTCTGTAGCTTTGCGGGCTAAGAAATTCACAACATCACGCATTCTTTTAAATGGACAACTCGACCCGTTCAGTATAAAAGTAGTATACTTATTATATAGGTAACATTAAAGACTACAAGTGAGGTACTGATAGCAATAAAATGAACGAAGTAAACTTTTGCGGTTATTAACTAAATTATGTTAGTTTTCTCGACCACTTGTATACATAATGAAGTTTAGGGTTAGCGAGGGTTGGTAAATAATTCAAAAACTCTTCCACGCCGACGTTTCGATATATTTGTATAGCATCTTAGGGAGCAGGAAAACTGTTAGATCCTCATTGCACGTTATACAATCCTTGCTGGACGCATTGTACTTGTACACTATTGTCATACATGCTAACTAGAGACTGTTTGTAATAATAGAAACTTGATCATTATGAGGAAAATTATCTGGATTGTGAGGATATATATTGCCTAGAAAAATGCTACGTGGGCTTGTTTGTCTGATAACAGTGATAATGGATCAGATAAACTTGCATTTTTCTATGCAATATGTATCGTATCCTCTCTAATAATTTTCATAATAATTATCAAGTTATTATAAACAGTCTCCAGTTAGCATGTATGAAAATAGTGTACAAGTACAAAGTGTCCAGCAAGGATTGTATAACATGCAATGAGGATGTATAACATGCAATGAGGACCTAAAATTTTTCCTGCTCCAATAAGCCCTGAAGATGCTATACAAATTCAGCGAAAAGTCGGTGTAGAAGAGTTTTTGAATTATTGACCAACTCTCGCTGACCCTCAACTTCTTTGTTATTAACTAAATAAAAAATGGACGTCGAATTAGTTTCGAATGGTGTCCCGTCAATGATATGCTGTAGACTACTTTTTGAATGAGAAAATTAATCGTGCTCTCCCCTCTTTTTTCCTCAAGCGACCCTTTTTCCCCATTCACTTGCAGCCTGCGTCGTTAACAAGATCGTGGGCTCGCATACATAATCCGACCACGTGTCCTGATCGTATTTATAAAAATTGTGGCACGTGGTGGTAACGACTTCGCGCCCTCCTCATGGGAAAGTCATTTGTAATACGACGATGACAATAAAGCTTTGTTCAGTGTGGGAGTGATCAGCGGTGGTTAGATTCTTCAATAAGAGACTGTGCGTCATGGAACTAAACCAGTTTTCGAAAAGCTGAAGGTTTTAGAACTAATCATAATCCGGACTTGGTACCCACATTATATCAAGTAACTACCCAGATAGTACGAAATCACAAATAACTTTGGCTGTTGTGATGGATATGGGTAGATCTCCCTTCTCGATTCTTGTAACTGCCGTATCCAAGGATAATTCGTGGGATTTTCAGCTTTCGGGATATCCTCTGGGTGTAGCAGGCTAATCACCTCTTCCCTTTGAAGGGGTAACTACTCCATTTTCAATACCACCTTGTCATATGGTAGCAGAGCGTGGTTCCGACCCCTCCCCCCACTCAACCACTCTATTATTGTACTATTCTCCCCCCCCCCCCCATTCCATAGGCGAAATGGGCAATATAAATTAAACATATACTATTTAAAAATTAAACATATACCCTTATCCTGCCTACTTGGAGCTCCCCCTTCCACTATGACCCCCCCATCCCTTCTTTTTGAAACCAAGTAATCAACTAAGTGAAGTTTGTTTCTAATTTTTCACCTATACAGGTGTCGCACGGACTCAATTTGAGTGATTAACAATATAAATAAGTTATGTTTACCTACTTCTAATTGTAAGATAAGGTATATTATTTTATTTTTTCTCTTATTATGTATTGTTTGTTGTTATTACGTCTACCCCTCTCCCTTCCTCTCATTTACACCTATCAAAACATGTATAAACAGTGTAACTTGCAGATTTTAACTAACTTAAGTAAAACATATTCATGCATTATAAAATGGACAATGTCAAAAAAGTCATAGTTGGATAAATATCTGGTTTCATGCTGAACTTGTAAACCTATGTATGTAATTATTCACAATCAATTACTATCTCAAGAAGATTGTGAGTTTTGGTTTCGCTAGGAAGGGCATTGCAATTCAAAACGTTCAAAGTCGCAATTATCTTACGTTCTGCTAATTTCAGATATTCAGGAGGGCACTGAAATGTACGAATACGTATATATATATATATATATATATATATATTTATCGAATAATTGGTACAAATATAAACACGTGTAGTTCAACGTTTCTTTCTTCTCAAAGTTGAGTTTCGTTGCCACTGAATAACGCAGTACTCAAAACAGTAAAGAGTTAGGCAATCAATGGCAGGTAGTCGTACATATTTACTTCAGTTTCAGCATTGGTTGCATATCATCCTTAGAAACCTGTTGCCTTCATTCTACATGGTCCATCTCATTGCGATAGATGTATAAAGCTTTGTTGGATATACATTCTATTACAAAGTCTTTCCTCATAGAAGATAATGTCTCCAACTTCTCTATCTACAATTTAAGTTGAAAATCACGCTACCAGTATAAGCGGCAACAAAATATAGAACAGAATGTCACGAAATGCGTACAAATCGCCAACGATTCCAACGCCAAAACGGGTCGTTCGTGCAAATAGAGCCGTAATGAAGTGATCAATCCCCAACAAAAAGCAATTTTGCCGGGTACCAACTCGACCGTGTTTATTCATGTCCATACGAATCCTTTGCGACCTTCCAGAAGCGTCTAATTGTCCGAAACTCCGAACGGAAAAGGGGGGGCAGGATGTTGACTCACCAGCCACTCAATGATTGGGGAGGACTCGCAACCCCTGCGGCTCCTCCTTACTTGCCAACACTAAAAAGCCAACTAGGGGGGTCTGAATTTGCACAATAATCGACAGACAAGAACAAAACGAAGTTACGAGGGTCCTCAAGCTTTCAGCTTCGTTTGCATTTGATCCAATTTCCTTAGTTTGTCACCACATATTATTATGAAAGGCAGGAACCCTTTCTGATTGCCCTGGAATTGTTTTAATAAACTTTACAAGATGATGGAGTTACCAAAAATCAAGTCTTACCTGATGACGAAATGTAATCTCCGAAACAGTTATTATGAACATGAAAGAAAGTAACTAATGTCATACTAGTAATCCAATAATGAGAACAGCTAACTACAAAAAGAAGAGTTTAGACGGTTGCCGACAAGTAAGGTAACAAAACATACAAACGTTAAATTTTAATGTCAAAGATTTCCAATTTAATTCGAGAGGAGACTACTTAAATTTTACAGATGCACATAGGACGGATGCTTTTCAGTGGACACTAAAATTAAGAGTTTATAGTGTATCAAGTGAATTTCAAGATTACAACCTCAGTCGATACCTGAGACCTACATACGTATATGTAGCATTATATGTTAGCTTATAACAGAAAACCCTACTTATTGTCAACAAACTGGATACCTAAGCGTTTAGGTATGTATATTATACACGTCTCACAATCAAAATCACATTATAATTTCTCTTATATTTCTTTTAATCTCCCGTTAATAAAGAATACGTATTTTTAAAATTACCATTTGTAGGTACTTGTTGGATTGTAGGTCTTTTAGATCTAATACATCACTTATTTTTATTCCAGGAGATTTGATAATATTACGAGATATTCTCAACGACACTGCTAGTCGATCAACGGAATAAGTGCTTACAAACTGTAGGCATAGATAGTGATACAAGGGTAAGTTTTTAAATGTTGTGTAAGTAGGTGGTATCAAATGAAGTTGATAAGTGATAACCATTAGTAACAAATATGAGTTATGTACCGAATTTAGTAATTTTGTTATCCAATTCAATCCATTTATTTGTATTACGTCGATATCCTACTGTTACAAACTGTTAAGAAAACTCCAATAAGAGGGGGAAAAAACGCTTGAATAGGTAACTATAATATTAATAAATAGTTACCACTTCATTTAGGAATAAGAGTGGGAAAAACATAATTATCTAATCATCTTCGTCCATCCATCTTCATTTTTCTTGTTAGTTTGAATGTGTAAATACTGAATTTCAACAGTAACTACTGTCTTCAAGCTGAATCATTAGATTCTTCAAGATTGAATGATTGTGTGAGGGTAGAACTGGAGTTGCATGATTGGTTTTCAAGTTTGTTCAGTGTTCAGCAACCTACTACTACTTTCTCTATTAATATTACTCCTCTTGAGGGGAATTTCAACATTTTACCCACGTGGTGCAAAATTACAGGCACAACTGAGTGAGCTAAAACATGAAGCGCGCAAATACCTCGTTGATTGTGGCCGGTAAAGAGAGTCCAATTTTCGTCCGCAAGTTTCAAGCCGACGATTTTCAACGGATTTTGGTTTATAAATGGTCTTAAGAGGATTAGGCTCGGTTACCCACCAAGGACTGATGATACCGCCTTTAACTTCAAGAAGTCTTTGCAATTTCTGCCGTTCTCAGTAGCCTCAGAAAAAAAAGAAGTTCAAAAAACATTACATGGGCGTTGCCGCGTCACAAAACAGTTAATATTTCGGCTCCAGGTAAAACCAGTGATACGCGCGAATACCCATATCTTGATGGCAAATATAGTCTCTTTCCACTAACATTTTGTGAAAACCGGAAGTCTCTACGTGGTCAGGGGGCCGAGATCTCGATGGAACGGACAGACTGAAAGATGTGCGTATAAGCGTAACAAACAAAGTTTGGTTAAGCTGAAAAAAAAAAAATAAATAAATAAAATAAAATAAAATAAATAAATAAAAAATAAAAATAAAATAATGCAACTCAGGGACATAGGACCACACACCGAATAAGGTGACCTTGTCTAAATTTGAATTTTATGCCTACCAGATATACCTATCTACCTTCATTTTGAAAAGCTCGAGGATTTTTGGATCCTCAAAAGTTTGGCTTCAAATGATTTTGAAGAAAGTAAGTCCATATAATTAATTAACACTAATAACAAATTAAGAAAAACTTTATAGAGCGACCTACAAAAATTATAATAATAAATTTATTAATAATCACATAATATTCATTCAGTGACTCTATTGAATCAAGAAGCTGTGATAAGTTAGAGATACATTTGGAAATAATATTGAATTGAATTCGTGCGTGACGAATCGCACATCCTTATACGGTAAGGGGCAGTGTAATTTCATAATAACGAGCGCACAGCTATTCTCACGCTTCCTAAAAAGAAGACAAGAACTGTGGGTAGATGGAGACATCCTGTTATTCACCAAGTGTTGTTTCAGAAATTGTGAAATACGAGGTGAAAGTGTCAAGACGTCCGAATATTTCTGTATTCATGAGGTAAGAGTTACAATAGTAATTTCAAGAACCTATAATATTGTCAGATACTTTTCTCGCTTGGTCATGTTGTTCCTCCCTCCATGTTGGACATAATTTGTAATTTCACAATAAAGTGAAGCCTATTTACGAGAATTAACACACTGAAAGACTCAAGTGGTGACGTAACGAAGTACTGCTTCTGATATATCCAGGTCTAACTCCATGATACTTCCTCCACACCAAAAACTCCATCAGGAAACGGGCAAGCATTTGCCACATATCCTGTGAGTTTAACACATTGGGTACCCATGCCCAATCGTCTGATCACCGAAGTTGTCCACTAGTTACTAACCTCAACAACACATTGTGACTCACACTTTGCATCTTGGGCGTCCCTAGCTAGGTTTTCAGTTTTTCTGGTTCTATAATGCTCATGACGCACAGTGTGAGTTAATTTAGAAATAGGGAGAAGAAGTACTAAATTTCATAGTTATTTGAATATGAATGTATTCATATTTATGTAAATAGTTTCAAAAATACAGGAAACAAGATAATAAAAATATTGAAACATCTTTTCATTAATAGACAAGTTGTCTGTCTGTACCCGATTCTTAAGGGACTAAGGGCGGAATTATAACACGTTATCATTCGAACCAATTGAACTTCGAACCATCGCTACTTTTCTGTGCCAGAAATTGCCCCAACCACGTTGCATTCTTTGAAAAATCCTACCTGCCATGCCCTTCGTTGTAAACTGTCATTGAAATAGGTGAAATATTTGACTCACACTGTGCGTCATGGGCACTGTTGACCAGACCGCTCATGACGCACAGTGTAAGTCATGGGCACCCAACGTGTTAAACGGTCTCGTACCCTGATCCTTAGCTCAACTGTAATGTAGGTACCAAGTACAGTAAAGTAGATTTAAAAACAGTTACCTACTGTTTCTGACAGGTTTCCTATGTATTCCCCAACTCCAATTGTAACAATCTATAAAGATTACTACAATAAAAAGGTTTCATTTGATTTTTTGATTTGTATTCCCAAACTGGATACCTTTTCAATGTATTATATAATAATGTAAAATCAGTAGTTATCCATAAGATGTTAAATCCAAAACATCTATATCTGGTAAGTAATAAATTACATTTGATAAAACAAAACATTTCCAGAAAAGGATGCGGAGCTAAGACGGAAAGACGGGATCAATACTACCACTGTGACGCTGGTGCCATTAAGGAAGAACAAGGTGGGTCTTGAGAGGGAACCCAGGTGGAAACCAAAGTCATTAATAAAATAGCAGCTTCAGATGGGATCGAGCGAACGGGAGGAGGAAGGTAAGTAGCAGGCGAAGGAGATCTTGATGAAAGACTTGGCTATTGATAACTGGAGTGGGCTCAATGCTTCAATCCAGCAACTAAAACCCTCTTAAGCGTCCCTTCCCACAGTTTCGACGAACGAGATAAGCTCTCTTGAAGAATCCATCTCAAATGGATGAAGAGCCCGTTGATTGAATCAGGTTAGAAGGAACAATGAGAGTTGAATTACACCGAGACGCTGGTTCAGAGAGCGCGAAAACTCGAATTTTTCAAAGTCAATAAAACATGGTTTCACATCTCTACAATAAGATAGTCAAAGACCACGTATTAATGGGAGAATTAATTGTTAACACCTTACACAATTAAGAATATGCTCATGGAATCGAAGGTGAGTAGGTAGGTACCTATTTTGTATAATCCTTGATTTTTGCTAGTTATGTACTCGTATATAGCTATTTACATAAAAATGAATGTGTTTCTTTTATTTTATGCGTGGGCGGTTTACCGTTCGTCCGATTGGGATGAAACTTATCCCGGACTACCGGGACGGTGATGGGCTACGGAATCTTCCCCAAACCTAGAACTCCTTATCGTTCAACTGGCTGCCCTTCGCCAGTGAAAATATTTACTACATAAAAGTGGTAAGGGAAAATGGCGTAATACCGCCACCTTAAGCATATTTGTCTATCACAGCCCAGGTTCGCACTCAGGAGCTTCAGATTTTGAAGCAAATTATAAAATAACATCTCTAGTAGTGAATTACAACGTTTTTGATGGTTGCTTAGGAACTTTATATTAGTAAACAACAATTTACGAGATCCTTGTAAATGGTGGGATTTCCCACCTAGCTGAGGAAATAAATACCGCCATGGGGTTAGGGTAATACAGCCATATTAAAACAAGGAGGAAATGAACAGACTCATCAGAACATCGGAATAACGATTTATTGAATTTCAAAAACTCTTTCTGGGTAGCTTCTCACCATATTGGGAACTTAGATGACAAGAAAAGGATTCACTAAAGGTTGACAAACAATTTCCACATCAGAATGGTAAAATTGGAACAAAATAAATACTGGTAAAATAATGTTGGTTCTTCACAGGAACTGAATTATTGTCAACGTTCAACGCGGAACTCGTTAAAAAATAAATATTATGTAGCATTTCATCTTCCCAGCTTTTAAAGTTTTAAATTTGTGCTCTTCTTCAGGCCGCAGCAAAATTCACAAGACTAACGTCCATTGTCAAAATCAAAACTGGAGCAAGATGAGTGGAATCTTACAACGGTTATGTTAATTTAGGAAGGCAATTAGTAGATACCTACTGTTCCATTGTTCAGTAGATAGGTAGGTAAACATCTAATAAATCACGATTAGGTAAATATAGAGGTGTTTATGGAGATAAGCTATCACAATATAATTCGTATTTTAAATATTAATTTATTGAAAAAGGGAAACTAAACGAATTTATACTTCAATTCCAATTAATGTTCCTAAAATCGGACTTTCAAGTTTAGGAGGCTTTTCAGGTTGTAAAGCCGTAAACTTTTAATGATGAAGTTTAATTGCTGGAGTCGTTCCGAATTTATTGTGAAACACTGAGTTAACTCGATACCAGATTTCTGAAATAAAAATTCATCCACACAAACAAGGAATCTCACTTAACGGGACGAGCTGACGACTTTCAGTTTCATCTTTGAGAAACCCTACAACCATTAGTCTTCCTCTTCAAGCTAAGGAACTCTAGAAAATGGCAAGTTCCCAAAAAGGGGCCAAAAGAACAAAAAACGTGGAAAATTTAAAAAGGGACTGGAAAAATATATGTCCCAATCAGTTATTTCTATTTTTTCGAGGATGGTGCCTTTGTTCGCAATTTCGTGCGCATAGAAATCAAATGAGGGTGATTCAGTTTTTAAAATCATAATTGAATGGGTGGCTGGAAAAACGTTGCATGTAGCTGAACTTCAATTTTACAGAAGGGTGATTAATGTGAAGAGTAATATTGAAACTGCAGCTGGCACACTGAAAAGCAACATACATCGTTTTCCCACTAAGCTAAACATCAGTGTTGCAAAAGCGTACGATTGGTTTGCAAACATCATTGTTACCTATGTTCATTCGGATTTTGTTGTTCAACAACCGATATGGTATATTGGGGGGGGGGGGGGGATAACAATTCAAGTTATAATCAAAAGGTTCCCATCATGTTGAGGTAGAATCTGAATTCCCTGAGGAATGCCTTTTCCGCGTTTTCAGTAGGTTGATGAATTTAAGGAGGTAAAGAGACTGTTCATACCATTTTAAACCGTAAAACTGACGAAATAAGCTTTTTACATACACAAGATTGAGAAGCATCCTTGTTTCTCACACGTTGCTGAACAACCTCGAGGATTGGAAGGGAACACCATCCTTTCCACGATTGTCTGTGTATGATTTCCCACTGTCTCTTAAACTTTTACGCTTCGTTTCATTACACTCCACGAACTTGAAAACGCGTTTATGATTATATACTTGCAGAAAATCCATGGCGGGAATAAGGTTTACAACTTCACAGTATTCAATGTTCTAGATCCAAAACCACACAACAAGCAATACATCTTAGAGTTGCTAGGAAGGCGCGCGACAACGTGTAACGTTTTTCCACCAAACCCGAGTGCCATTTCCAATTTTTTAACACCATTTAACTATCAAGCGGTATAAAACCCAACATCTTCAAGGTTGGATTCGATCAGATAAGTAACATAGAACATTTTTCCATCAAAAACCGATTTGGTGAAAAAAACGACATGCAATGTTTTTCCAGCCACCCATTCAATTGTTAACAATCTAATTATTGGTGTAGAATGAATTTGAAGTGAATGCATTGGTCATTGGCTCACATTCTATTGAACTCTGACCACAATTCCAGGGAAAATAATGGGACTTCCAGATTCAGGCATACAAGCATTTTCAAAATAGCATCATGCTGATGCTATGATTTCCCCCATTTTTCGTCATTTTAACCGTTTTGAGATAAATAATTCTTATGCCGCTTGAAAATAATAGATTGATGTGCAAAATGAAGTTTTTAAAATAATTGATGTCTTTGTGATCAATTTAGTCGCTGCAACGCAGTTTTTAACAATTGCTTAGTTTCCCCCTTTGTGTGCGCAAAAAATTGCTGTGTTTGGATCCAGAGACGGCCTAGATGCAAAAGTAAATTCGTCATTCAACGAGGCGTACAAACAAAACTTGACCCCAGGAACGAAATTGAAGAAATTACAATTAAGAAAGGATATATTTGTGAATGGCGGAAGAATCCTGCAGGCAGAGTATTGAATGAACGTGAAGAAATATGAAAAGATGAATAGAACAACTGGAATAATAAAGTAGATGATATAGGAACCTACATGAAGGCGGAAGCGACTACTGTTGTTGACTACAGTAACTATCGATCCAGTGAGTTCCATTAGCGACTTCTGTCACGTTTTTCAAAGAGTCGATGCTTAATGGAGAAACGATCCAGCCTACCTAAATAGCCCCCAGGGGCACGATGAGTTGACTACATAATTCATCTATATGCAGACCCACACACATAATATGTAGCAATATAATGGAGAAAGTTAGATCACTTCTAGTCGACTTGTAATATAAATCTCAACTGTTATGGGGAACATTCATCTGTTGGAATTTCACACTTAAGACTTCAGATTCGGGTTCAGCGCATTTGGGAACCCCGCTACACAATTTTCAGCTCAAATGACCGTTTAGTTTTGCCAATGAATGGGTAGGAAAATCACTTGTGACGTAGTAGTGTATCAGAGTACAGCGTGAGCAAAATTTTCCATCCAGTAACTCAAAATTGACTGTATCCTGTGGTTTACTCAATTAGTAGCGCAGAAACTTGCGGTGAACTCTCTACAGCTGGTCTATGAGGCATCTATAGTAAAGGGTCAAATAGCGTCAATTCCTTGAAAGATGTCTCCACAATGAACATAAGTACTATCCAGTGAATTGTTCTGTGTCTGCCTTTACCTGGTCCATCAAATGTCCGAATTTCGACGACTCATTAAATTTAAATTAAATTTAATTAGGTACCTAGGGAATCCGAATTGTTGAATTTAACATCCTTAAATATTGACAATTTCAACCGTCCAAACTGTCAAAGAAGCTTCAGAACGCTCGGTGAACATAAAAAATAGAAAATACAGAATGAGAAACTGCAGTAAAATTCTTTGCTTCCCTATGTTCTCTACGTCTAGAACGTTAGCATAACGACTCGCCCGGGGCTTTAGGTCATTTCACCGGGGCAACACGAGCTTTCCGATCCTCACACTCCAGTGGCGTGAAGGCTCTGACCTTTGGGGAGGAGGTTATTATTAGGTTGCTCGGGACGAATCAAGGGAAATAGGTCGAGCGAAACATAGCATTCTAATTTAGGCCCAGTTCAAGCAAAAGGAATAGAAAGTAAGGGATTTTTGAGCATTTCATGTGACAGAAAATACATGTTTGAGGGCTATCACAGCATTGAATAAATAGTTTATTTATTTTCTTTTAAATTGCGCCAGGTTTATATTCTTTTGGTTGTAGACGAATACCGCACCACTACTTAGCAACAAATTGTCGGAAACTATGTACCACAGAACGGTGGATATATAGGTAAGTACTCATTAGTGCTATACATAAACCACCAAAGTAAATAAGATATTGGGTACAATACATACCTCAAAAGATCTAGATTTGGAATCTAGACATTCCAAAGAAAAGATTAGTTCGTTGGACAACACTTTTTTGGGAACAATAAAAATGTCAAAAACAGCTAAAAAGTTTTAATTTTATATTTTTTGCACAATATAACAAAAAAAAGTTTAATCCTGCACAAAATTTAGTTAAAAATGTACTTAAATTTGATTTAAATGTGCAAAAAATCGTTAAATACGGCAAAAAATGGTAAAAATCGAAATATTTGTTTGAAAACAAACTGATATCTAGAAAACCTTTTTTTGCCATATCAATGATATACGTAACTAACAATAATGCTACGACTTGGTCAAATTTCCAAACAATTATAATGATGATGATGTGATCGAGAAGAAACTAAATCTGTAACTAATCTCCGAATTTGAATGAAATATAATGAATATGTCATGAAAAGAATACATGTGATGAATTTCAAGTTTGCGCATGCACACAGGAAATATTGATTTTTGAGGGATGAAAATAATAAAGCCACCACCCTGAGCATAATCCGCACATTTCCAGAAAATATCATCGAAATCAGATGACAAATGTTTGTCACAAGTACTGCTTGTTGAAAGGGTTTACCTCATTCGGGCATGCGCAGCAGCTACTATTGTTAAGATCGTGATGGCATTGGTATGGAATGATTAAATTGTGTTTCCCCGAATACCCACTGAATTTGAGTGAGATCGATGGCTAGGCTCTGAAAAAATTACTACAGTCCAAACCGCACATTTCCTGAAAAATATTCTCAAAATCTGATGGTAGCTGCATGAATTGAGCCTGTTTGTGAACACAAGCAGGATTTGTGGAGACCCAGACATAGATACACATGGGTAGAGAGACAGACAGACAGACACGAAATCAACGAACGAGTACTTAAGAAGGATCTATGAATGACGTAGGATTTTGATTTTGGTTTACGAAAAATTCATCTCCTGAAAGTGAAAAAAATGTTTCCAGTAGACTTGGAAGCAAAATTATGTGATACTCATTGTTTTAAAACCCGATGAAAGCTTTATTCTTGGGTGTGAAATCTCAGAGGATCGAAATTATTAAGGTGAAAGTGAGCTTGGTAGTAACCACAAGTAGAACAAAGCGTCGCAGAATATGACTATCGATCGGTAGCTTTATTCCATTAGGGTCTTTCTGGTGACATTTTTTTCAAAAGAGCCCCCGTAATGGAAACCGCTCCCCTGGGAGGGAAGAAATGGAAAACTACCCCTTCCTGGTCTCGCTCTCCTGGCACGCTGGGTTGAAAAGACTTTTTCGAAAAAGAGAAGAGAGAAATTCTTTGCTTCAGGGCACCCTGATGGGGTTTGGAGTGGCCTGGAGGGTTAATCTTGAGGCCTGAGGGAGCAAACATTGGTCCCTAAAGCCAAAGCAAGGCATCCTAAGGATGCCATCCATTTCCGACCCCTGCTTGAGTGACTCATCCAGCCTACTCCATACGAGCTAGCGTACAATACGATGAATGAATACGAAATGAACAGTTATAACTCACGGATAGAGATCAAACAAGAAATCTTCCAAAATCGACCCAAAAATCCAATTTGAAAGTTTTCTGGGTACTGTATGATCTACGCGGAATGTTACTCCCTTCATATAAGAATAAAAACTCTGCAAAGCCATACACCAAGGTTTATATATTGTTCGTTACAATTCATAATGTTTTTCTTCTGTTGTAAAATTATGGTCCGCAGAGTATACAGTACGAATTCACTTGTTCAGGGAAAAACAGTGGCATGCTGTACGGGCGGGTGACATTGACCTTTCGTGAATTCTATTCGTTCTTGTACACCTATTGATCTGTGATCGCTGAATTTAATAGGGATTATATATATGGTTAAACCCAAGTAATATATGAAAGTGTCAATGTAATACGCTGAAAGTAGTGACAGTGATGAATGTTGCAAGGATTTCTCATTTGCAGTGGCAAATATTGATCTGATAGGAAAGATTTAGATAGAAAACTTCATCTGTCCAACGAATTTAAAAGTTAGGTATATGATCATGAGGTCACAATATTGAAGTTTTGAGAATTCAAAATTTGCGCTTGCGTAGAACATGTTATTGTCATTGAGCGCTCAATTTCACTAGGCTCCGATTCAACTAATTTCTGGAATTCATCAAAATCAGCTGTAAATAGTGAGAGGCGTGTGAGAAGAATGTCACGTGGGTGCACACCTATGTGGTGGTTACTACGACTGTTGATGAATGGGCAATGCATTTTGTGGAAGATTATCTAGAAGTCTGTGTGACTTGTGGAAGGAAGTAATTCGAGTTGCAAAGAGTAATAGTTGCCTCTCAACGTAAAAAGAGTCTACCCTCCGCCCTAGCGCGGACAGAACATTCTATTCTCGCGCCTTTGATTTTATCCCGATCGCTTTACTCGCATAGATGCTATGGGCCAAAAACGGGCGAAATAGTGTCTTTTTCTACGCGCGCACGCTTGGCAGGGGGTCACGGTGGGCGGTGAGGGGATGGGCGAGCGGGGGGGGGGGGGGTGGAGTGAGAGGAGGCGCCGGCGCCGCGGCACCTTGTGGTGGGTACGGCGTTCCTTCGAGGCATGAATATGTTTTTTTCAAGGTCATATTTGTGTGTTAATACCAAAGCTTTTCCTACGCATATTTTAATAACATATCCTCTCGACTTTTCGTACGTACTTAGATAATGATATTATTAAGGCAATAACTATTTGAATAGATAGGAGCTCAAATCGAGGAATATAAACATGCGTATATAATTATAGAAGTATAGGTTGTGGCAACTCGAAATAGGTCACGCCGAGGAGTCTGGACGGGCCTTATGACGTACGCTAGCCAACTAAAACTATGATCATACTCAATTGAAAAAATAATAAACCTTCAGGAGACAATATCTTAACCTCGAACAACCGAAGAAGGGAATGGACAACTTTTGTGTGTTGGAAATTCTCGTTTTTGACTAATAATCTGATTTCGCGCCCTTGAAAACACCCAACTGCAAATTTTCAGTAAAAAACACCAAATGGTTTGAACAAGAAGCCGATAGAAAACTGGAATTGACGTCATACGTGGAAAGTGCTGAGCCCCCCTGCCCCCGATGGACGCGGCAGTGAACTTGTTCCCCATGAAGACATGCAGCTTTCTTTATACCGTAGTCCCCTCCACGTCTTAACTATCCAACACCATATTGCACCTTTTCTGAGAGCTTTCTGCAAGATATTTCAGCTGATGGAATAAATTAAAATATCTCAAACCGTCTATTCCCGGTAGCATCCCGCTGTGCACAATTCCTCTCCTCTACCTATATCGATGTCGAATTGTTGATATAGCTTCAGCCCCTTCATGCCAAATTCGTCGTACGTTCAATCATGTGCAGTGCTGCTATTGATATGATAATAGTCAGCGGAGGGAACCAATTGACGGGCGATACTCCGTCTGGAATAAATCGTACCTAGGTAGCGAGAAATTGTCTTTTAGGCATTTATTTAGCATTTTCGGAGTCTCAGAGCTCCTATTGATTCAGAATTATTGTTTCCGTAAGAACCCTGAAAATTTAATTAAAATCGAATGAAAAAATGAAATGGAAATTAATGATAATATGTGTTGGGTAAGCTTAGATTCCTTACCAAACCCTTAACCGTCATTTTCTTCAACTACACATAGACCTACCAACTGATACAGAATCAAAGTTGCTCAGGGAGGTATAAAACGTAAAATGTGAGTTGAAATGTTTTCCCTTTTTGAATAAGAATTTTCCGTTTTAGGAAAAAACATAGGATCATTAATATTCCTATGGCATAAACATAAGTATCATTAATTATAAACACAAAAATATTTGTCAAATTATTTAGCTAATCAGGATGGTTCCGCATGTTGAAATTATATTCTAAGTGCGTCCAAGAGAGACTCATTTTCAAATTTCAGCATCGCATGGCGAATATTAGAGATATTAGCCTTTTAGCTCATTCCGCTGATCAGGGTGGTTTCTCACGTTGTAATTCTATTCTAGTTGCCTTTTAGAGGCTGCAATTAAAATTTCACCATCTTAGGTCGATTAGGAAAATAATTTCATCATCAGATATCGTTGCATTTTTTAAAACTTTACAAAACAGGCCTTTCTGTTCGTAAATTGGCTATCCATTGTTCTCCAACATATACCTAGCATTTTTTGTTCAGCGAAATTTTGCCGATCCCACATTAACACAAACTGATGTAGAAATTGATAATTTATTGTAAGAAATTAAAAATGATCTTTCCCTTTCCTTGGAAGACTGGGAACTTGTTATCTTGTAAATCCTGACATTCGGCCTACTAGGAGTGAGTCATTCATCGGCGTTGCGTGGCCTTTCAAGGAGGCCGTGGCTGAGGTGAGAAGGTTTTTCAACCGCACTTGCCTCCTTCATGTCTCCTCCCCATCGCAACTTCTATGATAATAAGGGAGATGCGACACCCTTATCTCGGCCAAACACGCCGTCCATTAATATTTACTGTTTTCTTTCCCCCAACTCCGCTGTCCTAAACATCGACCCCTTTTTGAAGACGGTGAATGAAAATTTAGGACCTCATTTTTATTTCCCTACCGTAAACTTCGCAGTCAGAAAATCATTTTCCGGCATTTGCGAATAAATACAGTGACATGATAAAGTGAGATGATTCTCCCCCAAGTTTATGTAATAACTACGTATTCAACAGTACTGCGGCGCTTGTTATCTGGAGTACAAGTTTCGCATACCACCCAAAAACTGGATATTTCAAGGTTAGGCTTGGAATCCTGGGTTTCCAATTTGGAGGACAGGCAAATGCTGTCATCGTATTCCTCCACAAGCTTCTGTTTATCGGCTTGGATAGCCCATAATTATTAGCACTTGTAACTATTAAAGTCCCTCAATATGTCACTTGCTTCAATTTTCTGTTTTCCGTCCCATTCTCCGTCATCGATTATTTATATAAACGTCCCCTGTTTCGCTGACCCTGTGAAGACCCTCCTAATATCGATGAAATATCAAAGTCTAACTATCGATTTTGACATCGATTTCATAGAAAGGCCAGAATCGATTTCATTGATTAATCGGTCCTAAAAATCGATTTTTATCTAAAAAGTTTTAAAAAATCACTAAAATTTAAAATATACCTTCCTATGTGCGGTAATATGTGATTATATGCCTATAAAATGGTTGAATCATGGGATCATTGAATTCATCAATCAATAGCAATTCATCAATTCAAGCAATAGCATTACCTATTTCAATATCAATGATTAAAAAGTAGTATGATAAAGTTTAAAGAAAATGATTATAAATAATACTAATGTTCTGGAACACTCTGCACGAAAAGTAAGTTGGACAAAATTTTGCCCTTAAGCCTAATTTCCTCCTGAGTGAGAATGATGGACGTTGGATGATACAATACTCCCGTTAGTTGCGCTAGTATCCCACGAGTTTTCTTTCAAGCTGCTTGACAAGTAGCCACGTCTATTTTTTTAGCATTTTTTCCGGCATAATCTTAGCAATTTTACTCACAATGTGATGTACCTACGAAAACTATATGTATTTTGACGGGTGTTTGCCACGACTTATGTCTTAGGTAAGGATTAGGAAAGACAACAACTAAAAAAATCACAGTGTATCAGGGTTTACCAAGATTTATGATTACCTTTTCTCGACTCTAAATAATAACTACATATTTTTAAAAAATCGATTTTTATGGCTCAAAAATCGATTTTCCGTTGATAATTATTTAATTAATTCGATTCTAAAAATCGGAAATCGAGAGGGTAAAAATAAATTTTCCGATTACACTGATTTTTGATTTTTATCCCTACTTCCTGACCACTTGCAGCGCATTTTTCAACGTCTCTCTGCCTTAATTAAAATCCCACTCATCCTTTTTGCGCAAAACTTAGGTTTAAATTAACTTTTAAACTGTTTAATTAAATTAACAATTAAACTCTTTAATAAAATTTAGAGTTCAATATTCCAAGTCCGCTATTTACAATATTATATCTACAGTTTTGTTATGAACCATATTATGTGTGTATGTGTAATGCTCTTAATCTTAGATTATGTCATGATTCAACAAACTCACTCTCAATTATGTAATCATTTATTGAACTTTTTGTAAATGGCTCAAAATATAAATAAAACTTAAAAAATAAATATAAATAAATTGAGCAAATTTTCCAATTATAGCAAACTAAAAGCAGCCGCTATCAATTTAATACTTTTTCAATCGGATTAAATTTTTTTCCAATCTAGCTCACTTACATCTTATTAAATGGGACAGGAAATCATAAGTGGAAAGGAAGAATAAAACCAACTTAATTTCATTTTACATCGTGAAAATTGAGTACGTTTTCATGTTTTTATGAAATGGTTTTTAGCAACATTTCATACTTAATTTAGGTGGTAAAAATTGTTTAAAATTTCATAAAAATAGGCCTTCCCTTACTTTTTTTATTTTACAGAAAAAAAAATAAAATAAAATAAAAACAAACCAGCTAAAACATATATTTTAAATTATATGATTTGTTGATACTCTTGCACCGTTAAATAAAATGTAAGAAATTGATTGAATAAATTGTGACTTTTTATGAAACAGTACCTAATGAAAATTACAGGAAAATGCCATATTTCAAATTCTACGGGAAAAAAAACGCAATACCCCTGGCTGTACTTTTAGATATTAATTATTCCGTTCTCATCTTTTAGAAATGTCCAGTATATTGACGCTCACAATGGTCAATTATTAACATTATACTTTACACCATGGAGCTTGAAAAATGCGTATTAACGATTAAGGATTAAAATACTGGATAGGTAGTTAGTTAATAGTGTCAAAGTGAAAACTTAGAATTGCGCAATGGACACTTTATCGCAGAAAATGGGTCAATTGCCGGTAGTCAATCATTTCGGAGTCACTAACGGACTGAGCTCATCTACCCAACAGAATAATTCTTCACTAATAGGACTCGGAAACTTTTAACTATTTATAATAGTGAAAGCTGCATTTTTCGAGAATTACGTAAGTTTAGAAATGCACTGTGTTAAATAACTAAAACTATTAGAAATAACTAACCCAACTGTAACACGTTTTTTTGCATAACTAAATGTATAGTAATTCTCAAAATTGTAGTGTGACGACAACTAGATTGGAGTTATCCGAAAAAGTGAGATGAAATTTAGTCTTTTTATAGTGAAGAACTTGAGAAGTACCTAATGCTGTGGCGCATTTTTCGATGGTTCGGTACTGCTAATTTTCAGCCATTAATCAAAGAAATGCTACATTTCAAGTGTTAAAATTCAGAATTGGGTCATTGACTCAGTTCCAAGGGTAGAATGGGGACTAGTTTCTGAGTCAATTACAATCAATGTTGAGAAATGGAATCTGAAAATGCAATCGATTTTATGGAGGAAGGTTGGGAGGAAGGAATTTTTGCAGTGAAAGTGAATGTGGTAAATTGAAAGCTTAGCAAAGAGCAACTCGAAATTCAGTTGTTACTTGTTATTAGTCAAAGAAAGGCTACATTTCGATTGAGTGTTAAAATTCAGAATTGGATCACTGATTTAGTTCCATGGGTTAAATTGGTATTAGTTTCAGAGTCGATTAAAATCAGCAATTAGTAATGAAATCTAAAAGTGCAATCAATTTTATAAAAAAAAGTTGGAGGGAGAAAGGAATTTTCGCAGCCAAAGTGAATGTTGTAAATCGAAAGCTTAGCAAAAACAACTTTGAATTTTAAGTTGTATTTATTTTTAGTTTTTTTCAAGTTTTTTACTTTTGTGATTTAACTTTGAGTTTTATTAGTCGAAGAAAGTCTACATTTCGATTGTGTGTTAAAATTCAGAATTGGATCACTGATTCAGCTCCATGGTTAAATTGGTATTAGCTTCAGAGTCAATTAAATTGGGATTAGCTTCGAAAGTGAGTCAATTACAATAACTAGTGATGTGTTTAACGTTGAGTAATGAAATCTAAAATTCAACCAATTTTATACAGGAAAGTTACATTTCACTGCTACGAAAAAAATAAGGAGAAACGTATTTCATATTTTAGCCCAGCAGCGAAAGTGATTACGGCAAATCGAAAGCTTACCAAAGAGCAAATTAGCAATAATGAGTCATTACTGGTGTTGTGTTTAGAGCTTGAGGTCTGCAATGATGTGTTCTAGCAGTTGATTGTCAAGTAATACATGTTCAATGTAAGAAACTCTGGATTTTGTGAGTGTAATAAATTAATTAAACCTTTGCCTGACCGTCATACGAGGAATTAACTTCGTTCCCATCTTATAAGGTGTATATCCACATACCAATGTCAAAGTAACGATAATGTTTTATTGGAGTGCTGTTTTAATTCAATGGAATGAAAGCGTTGCATGATTAAGGTTCGCAATAATGAATCGTATGTATTATTATTATATGCGCTCTGTTTGTGGCTGGAGACTTTGTAGCCTAATAATTGCGTGTCCCAGTCTGGTAATTGTTATAATTACCGACGACTCGCTTACTTCTTCGAACGTCTGGGTGTCGATGTGGTGCACCGCACCGATTGCTAACTGTTACTCACATACGAGAGGTAAAGAGGTTCTTGGATCTTATAATTAGAAATCCCTTAGGATTTCTTGACAATGTTATAGGTACTCTAAATTCAGTATACGCTCGTTGTTCAAATCATCTTCTTCCCTCTCTCCCTAGTGAACTTTATTTGAGTGGGTAGTTTTCATACAAAATGGCTTTAATATACCAGTGCACACTGTGATAGATATGAGTAGTTTCTCCTTGATTCTTGCTTACGCTACTCCTCGGCATATTCTGGATTATTCATTCTCCAGGATATCCTCTGGGTGTAGCCGGTTAATCGTCTCTCCCCTTTGAAGGAGTAACTACTCAATTACCATCACCTCCTTGTCACAACACTCTAACAAGCCAAACAACACCAAACCACAATGCCATGTCGTTTCCGATTTCCTTATTCCATGAAAGACTAAGAAATACCATTCGGTAGACCAATTTATAATATACATAGAAAACTATACCATTGATATACTATCAATTAAGTCCACAACTCAAAAACTCCGAATTCAGGAGAAAACATCAGGGGAGATGCTTCCACATTGACGCACGCGCATATAACTGATGGTCTGGCGAAGATGATATTTTAGGGAGTCATTGATTGTTACAAAACTATTATCGTCCAATCCCGCAAAAATTGTTTAAAATTGCTTCAAAATTCGATTGTAATCAATTATATTGTTGCCCCATACAAGTACTTACCACAAACAAGAAACGAAAATTGACCAAAAACTGTAAGATGCAAGACGCAAGGGGGAACTTGGAAACAGAGGACAGATATGGTACTTCAAGCTTCTGCGCGGATACGGAGGATTCTGGAAAGTGAGGAACCAAAAACTCTAGCGGAAGATACACGAGAATTTCTTATAACGTTGATTTCTCATCATCAATCTGTTGGTCCGATGGAGGTCAAACTGGGCGGGTAAATGGATATATTTTCTGGAAGAATGCCCTGTAAATTATATCGCTATTGGTGGAGTAATAACCAATGCGCATGCGCACATCTATTATTGATTGACAAAGGCAAAAATCAGAGTCTAATGGAGCGATTTTGATGATACTTTCAGGGATTGTGCTGGTTAGCTTCTAGACGGTCCCCTATAACATTCGTCCAGGGTTGCCAGGTGTCCAGTTTTGGCCTGGACAGTCCGCTTTTTATCAAGACGTCCCGTCAAAAAAAAAAAAAAAAAAAAAAAAAAAAACTGCTCTGGACGATAAATTTTCGGCTTTTATTAAAAGAGCGGAACAATGTCGTCTTTATGGTTTTTTAACCACGTACTTTCTCTCGTCGACTGTATTCGTCAAGCTAAACATGATTGCGAGCATGACAAGCAGTGTACTGAGCATATTACACTTCTTTCACTCCCCTTGCCACATCTGAGACCACGTTTGTTTTTCAACTTCCAGCTAAAATGTCTACCAAATTGAAAAGAAATCGCAATGTTGAACAATCCTTTTAAAAGCTTATTACTCGTACTTAAGGCGGTTTTTGTGAGATTTGCCTATCTTCCGAATTTTTCGGGCAAGTAAACCTTGAAGTTCACGGTTTTCACGAATATTCATTTTTCATAACAGTTCATATTTTAGATGGCGGTTTGATATTTAGATGGTATTTTTCGAAATTCAAAAGACATACTTCTATTACAAAATTTAACGCTGATTTCAAAATGGGGAAAAAAAAATCTCGAAAATCGAATTTGGCTGAGTTGAAGTAGAGAAACATGGTTTTAGTGCAAAAAGAAAGTATTTTCTCTGAAAAGCTCTTCTAAATCGAATATTTCGAATTGATTGAGATAAAGAATTTACTCCATTCTCGAACTATGGAGAGTTCTACTCCATTTTTGAACAAGTTTAATTCAGAATTTTGTTTAAAAATTATCTGAATCTACCTATTATATTCGACAAGTGTTATTATTTATTGGAACATATATATAATATAAACATTAGGTCCCATTCGGCAGGGTATTGAACATACATAGTTGTACAATGAGAATGCATATCAGTAATTGTGCTCGCACGAAACTTACATGACCGTTTTATAGTTTGAAATAAGTATTTTCAGTCCGCCCATCGTAATAGTGTCCGATTTTTTGCCCCATACCACTTGGTAACCCTGCTTTCATCCATTCGTCCATGTTTTAGTATGTGAGGAAGTTATATTGCCCACACAAACAGCAGACGTTTTATATCGTATTCCGGACTGCCTATTCATCAATGCTTTCTTTTCTCTTCATAACAACGTGGTGGTTTCAAACAGCGAAGATCGATAGATTGGCTTTCATCCACAGTAGTGCTCAAGAGTTCCGTCCCGCTAACGGTGAGTTGGCTAAATTTAGCCCTCTGCCAAAACCAATTAGGGCCTCAGTGATCCAGTCACTTTCCCTGAGGACTTCGGTTGTCGGTGACGTCAGCCAGCGAGTCCTTTTGTGCCGTTGGACCCCATTTTCTGCACCCTTCACCGCCCAACTCGCCAGAACACTTCGCTTTCCTTCGCCTCTTATCCAGTTTAATTTGCTCGCAGCACAAATAGAACGGAGGGAACCCCCTCAGTAAACAAACAAGTTCTCAACAAACTGTCTTTTCCCCCCACTTCCCCGTCCTATCTGGTACTTCTATCAACTTCCGGAGTACTTTGGGATGCCGCGAAAAACGAAAACCTTTCGTTAGACGTTTGCGTCTTTGTTCAGTAACTAAGCCTTTCACAAAGTGAGATGGCGGCGATAAAAAATAATATTATCAAGCCGGAATTTATCAAGGGGATCCTCAATGATTTATAGAACAACAAAGTTGCTCCTCGTGACTTTGATTTTATCACTCGAAAATCAGCCAACCGTTATACGAATGATGTAGTTACATCAATATTGTACTAAGTAACGGTAAGACAATACTTATATCTACTAGTTTTTATGAGTCTCTACGTTACCGTGTTTTCATTGACCAGTTATTGCACTAGTTTTTATGGAACCCTAGATTCCCGTATTTCCATTGGCCTACGATTCCACTAGTTTTTATGGACCACCACAATCCCGCATTTTCATTAACCTATAATTCCACACGAGTAATAATAAACGATAAATATCGATTGAAGAGATTAGAGTTTTCGAAGACCCTTCGAATACCGTTGGTAAGGAGATGCGTAGTCATTGAGATAATACAAGCAAATTCGGAAGCTAACGTGTCAGACGATTTCAATAATTAACCAACTTTTGTGATCGACTATGGAGAAAAACGTCTGCCAAGTTGGGTGGGCAGTATAGCTCCTCACACATTGTAACTTGGACGTATAGAATTAGTTGAAGAACTAAGAGCGAGTCGAAATGATTGAAAGGAAAATATAACAGTATCTAATACATGTGTATACATGCTAGACTGCAAATTAGGGCTATAATTCATTTTTGCATTTGCGGAAAACTTCAAAAGGTTAGCCCTCATAATAATTGAAAATTCCATAAAAATCGATTCATTATTCTAAGAGTGTCATCCAATATTGGTATGGTAGTGTATCTGTGATATAGTAATTGTGCTGGTACTCACATAATTTTGAAGCAGCTTCATTGTTTTTAGGCTTTTGGAGTAACAATCACAGTAACCATTACCAACTTCAGACGGATTCCAGCCTCATTGCGTCGTACAAGCCCAAACTTTCCTCGACTCCAAATTGGGTTATTTGGCAAAATGTCCATTTTTTCGGACATGGATAAAGTGGGCAATGGCCCCGGGGTAAACTGTCTATTTTTCTCGGACAGAGGTAAGAGGGCATTGGCCGGACCAATGACCTCAGTTGAACCCTGATAAAGCCTACGTCCTGAGTATTGCTAGTAGTTAGTAGTAGGTAGTATTGACCAGAACCTTTTTTAGTTCGATAGGGATGATTTGGAGAACTTTTAGCAACCTGAATGAAAATCTGACACTATAACCTGAATAGGGTTCAACGATAAATTCGTTAAATTCCAACTTTTAAAATGTATGTATACCTAACAGCTTGAGGTCGAATAGGGTC